>JASVEL010013254.1:0-203655 GCA_032618575.1 Nicotiana noctiflora
AAAATAATGTCCAATTTAATTAAGCTTTTTTGTTTTTATCTTGAAGCACACGTCAACTACGTGTGAGCACATACACAGGAATATTTCCCAACACTTCCGTGAAAACTAAAATAAAATAAATTTGGATAATGATTATTTAAACATAGTAGAGAGTCCTAAAACAAAGCAAAAGCAAAGTCATCATTTACTCAACATTCATTGTTTATCTTTTTTCTCTCAATTGACGATCATTCTTTTACAAAAAGGTTAGTTCTTTACTCCTTCTGATCGTTATTATATTTTTCCTTATTCTGAATTTTGATGTTTTTTGTTTGCTATTAGTAGTTCAAGATTCTTTTTTTTTATCAATTGCGTTCTTTTTGTTTTAATTTTTTGATAGTTTTTGCTGAATCTTTTCTTGATGAGGTTGTTTTAGAGCCATAGAATTAAAGTTACTTTTGGTTTTGATTAGTTTTGTATCAGTTTAGGTTAAAAGATGATTACTTTAAGCAATAGCTGTTTGTTTTGTGAAGAAAATGGGTTATTTGGTAGTGGATAATATGTTAATTAAGGCAATAATTCTGCTTTTTTGATTTTTTTGATTCAGGAAAATGGCTAAGAGCTCATTCAAGCAAGAGCACGATCTTGGTTCGTTTTGGGTTTTTATTTTTGTAAATTTTGCTGTTTTATGATGTTTTGTTGTGAAAAAGAATTGTGGGTGTTAGGTTTTATTTTTTGACGCTGTTGTTTTGGATCTTCAGAGAAGAGGCGTGCCGAGGCTGCTAGGATTAGGGAAAAATACTCAGATAGAATTCCGGTGAGAATTGAGTCTTATGTTGCTGTATTATTTTTCTATGGTAGCTGCTTGTTTCAATGTGAATATTGTAATGTTACTTTTATAATTTCATGGACAAGATCACTTTTGAAGTTTTAACTAGAGAACTTTTAGTACTCCTTATCATTTATTTATTTGTTTTATTTTCTGTAATATTGATCTGGGGAGAAGTAAACGAGACTGAGATGCTCAGTGAGGATTCATACTGCCAATCCATGCTTGCTTGGGACTAAGGCGTACTTGTAGTTGTAGTTACTTTTCAAGTCATTGACATGGCTAAATGCTAAATTGTCTAGTGTTAAGAATGCACGATAGAGATTATTCTTTAATACAAATTTGGAAGTTATCATAGTGGAGTTCTCGAAATTCATCACTTTCTTCTTGCCTCTTACGAGCAGTACTCTGTTATTTAATGTTTAAAAAAATATAGTGCTGATATAATGGTTAAGAGATTGTATGGTTGGTTATATTGTCATTTACTTGTTTCACTGCCAAACTGAAATTGCTATAGAACTGCGCTTTCTATGTCTAATAATGAGAGAAGTTACCACCACATTACATAAGAAAGCACGATCGGCATTCTCAGGTGGTGCATTTGGAAGAGTATCAAAATAGTGCCACTACCTAATACTATAACTATGGGACCCAAAATGAAGATACTATGAAGTTACTGAAGAATATCAGCGAGTTTTCTTTTCATTAGCAATTATGTCCTCATGCATTTGAGACTTGGGTGCACAATAAAAGAAGGATAGCAGACTATGAAATTGTTGATGAATTTTGAGTTTGAGTAAAACAATAGAGGTAATAAGTAATAACACGTTCTTGTAAAAATGCCTCATTGGTACTATCAGTCGCGCTTGCCCGAAATCCTAGTTCCAGAACTCCACTTCCACTGGCGGTATCATCTGTATGAAGTCGACAACTAAGTCATAGATTTGGTTTGCTTTCTCTGTTCCAATAGCCCAACCACTATGTCTTGTCTCAGTTATAACAATTGATACCCAAGTGGCTATCTTTTGCTCTGAAAGGGGTATGATTTCGTAATCATGTTAGACATACAATTTACATTTTATACGGATCAGCAAACAATGCTTAAGAATTTGTTCATCACAAAACCCTTTATGATTGTCTTAGTTGACTTTTGTCTCAAACAAAACCGAACCAGATATCCTTCGTGGAGGGTAGCATCCAATTGTAACTCAAGAATTGCGGCTTAATAGTTGTTCACATCGGTATTATGTGCCAACTATATAAGTCAGCTGAGAATTGTCGGTACTTGAACTGATATGTGGTCAACAAGGGTGGTGTCCAATTTTAGCTCAAGAATTGCTGCTTAGTATTTATTTTATTTTGTATATGTGATAATCTATCCAGAATTCATCAGTGCTTCATTCTCACAGTATTTATGTAATGTGCAGGTGATAGTCGAAAAGGCTGAGAAAAGTGATATTCCGAACATTGATAAGAAAAAGTAAGTACTGATTAAAGCTACAAGTAAACTTGTCTTTGTTACTTCAGTGTCCTAGGGAGAAAAATATTACCTCTGGAAAGTGTTTATCCCTGATTCCTTTATTACTTGTGTTCCTTTTCGGTTAGTATATTCCCTCCAGATTGGCAATTTCTTAACATTTAGTTTTGCTACCTGAGTTTAGGTGATAATTGGTAGCATTCATGTGATACGCTGTGATAAATATTGTCATCTATTGAAACAATCAAAAATATAAAAGTTTGAATCACAAACAGCTACAACTTGTGATCTATTGTAGGCTGTAAGAATCGAGTTACAAAATTTACGACTTGATCACCACCTTTTCCTCATTTTACTTCTGTTCTTCCTGCCGGTGTGACACCATGATAACCATTACCATGACTATCATTTTTCTTTTTGAATAAGCGCCAGTCTGCTAATATTGCTCGTGGTGTTGAAATAGCTTTGGATGATTTCCATTTTCCAGTTTTTCAGATCCAATTAAGCAGCTTCTCCATTGTTCACTATGGGTTAAGTCAGTTTGGAAGACAAAATCTAGTTTTGCCTTTGAGTTACTCTTATACAACAACAACTACCCAGTATAGTGCGACAAAGTGGGGTCTGGGAGGGTAATATGTAGACAGGCCCTAGGCTCAGGGAAGGAAAGGAAAGGAAAAAACATAAAATTCCATAATCTTAGGTTCTTCTCTTACTTGAGCTTTTGGGTTATATGACCGAATAGCACGTCTAGCTTACTCTAGCTTTGTTTTCATCATCTCATCGCTGCTGTTGCTACAACTATCTTTATTGCCGAACAAATGCATCTCTGTTAAGATCTGGTTTTTGGACTCTCAAAAATAAAAATAAAAATTGATCCATGTTTTTAATTGGAAAAATTACAGGTATCTTGTGCCAGCTGACTTGACAGTTGGGCAATTTGTCTACGTCATTCGCAAGAGAATCAAATTGAGTGCAGAAAAGGCAATTTTCATATTTATTGATAATGTCCTACCGCCAACAGGTAAAACTACCCACTACTATCTGGCTTTTGGAAGTTGACATAGCAATTCTGAAAAATTATCTCGCTTACAATAGACCCCTATGGTCTCGGACCCCGCGCATAGCGGAAGCTTAGTGCACCGGGCTGCCCTTTTTGTTTTATCTCTTTTACAATGAAGTGAGCAAACTGTTTGGTTTTGTAGGAGCAATCATGTCTGCAATCTATGATGAGAAGAAGGATGAAGATGGTTTCCTCTATGTTACCTACAGCGGAGAAAACACATTCGGGGGCCTGAACGAGCTGTAGAGATCGGTTTTTCTCACGGTTCCCCTGTTTATTGTCCCGTGACACTGCTGTGTCCTGCTTGTATCTTCTTTCATCTTATCAAAGGTTCTATTGGAAATAATTATGTATAGCGTATACTCTCGTATAGTTCAGAAAAACAAGTGTTACCATATTCTGCAATATGATGTTAATAATCAGTTTCATTCAATAACTTTAATGACTGTGTTAGTGTCCGGGTCAGTTTCTGCTTTATAAGTGACGACTCAAAGTTGCTAATTCATTCTTGATTTGCTTTCTTATTTTTGTAAGAATTTGTAGTTACTATTGCCATATGGGAAAAGAGAATGGAGAAAAGGGCTCATTGTTTTGCTGCTTTTGCAGCACCAAATTATATTCACAACCAGAAGTTTTCAGTAACTTACACAAATTAAAGATGTATCTCAATATCTTAAAGATATATGAAGCTGATTATGTAACAGACTTGTTTCTTCTTCCTGTCAATGATCACTGATTAGTGTTCCCTTTAATTGGCCCCAACACTTTCTTACTATTATCGGAAAAGGGTTAAAAATGCCTCTAAGTTATTGCAAAATGTTTAAAAATGACTGTAAGCGAATTTTTTGTAATAGTTGCGATGTGGAAGTATAATTATATTATATGGTCTTGGTTTTTGTTTTGATTAGCTAAGTTTATTTTAGATTAAAATCAGCTATACATTGTAAGCTATGCCCTTGTGTTCTAATTGTTCTGTAAGAAGTACTAATGTTAGTTGAGGTGCGTGTAAGCTAGCTCGGATATCACGGTTATAAGAAAAACAAAAGGTACTTGATGCCCGGACACCACCGTCTTTTTTTAAGTTGAACTTTTTATTCCGGTCGGGTTAGTGTTTGGGGCGGCAAAAAAAAAGGTAGATATGGGTGGGTCTTTCTAGTAGGTAAGATGTTTGCCACGTGGAATTCAAATAATTATTATATTTCAGTATTGACCTAACAGTCAAATGTCCTAAGTGAACCAAAAAGGTGAATGAAGGGGTATTTTTAGTCCAATAGTTAATAAAGTATATTTTAAAACCTTTTTTAATAGTTTAGAGACATTTTAAATCCTTTTTCGTAGTAAGATAGAAACATATGCTTAAAACATCATTCTTTAAATAAAACTTTTGCCTTTGAAGTTCCAGGTGCATGATTCTTAGAATAACTAAAAACAAGTTTCTTTCTTTGAAGTCAGCCCGAAATTGGAGCTGCTTAATTCCCACATAAAATTCAAACTTAACTTGATTGTTTTCTAAGGGGGTTTAGGAGGTTATTTCTGACCGCATGTTTAAGAGCCTTTGTCCTATTTTAGCCATAATGAAAACTAGTGATGGCAGGCCATCGGTCGGTTCGATTCGATTGTGAATACTATCGGTTTATAAATATGCAAAACGATAACCGAACCGATAAGAAATTGGTTCTTAACAACTGTTATCGGTTCGGTTATTGGTTTACCCGAAAAAATAGCTCAATCTAGATCAAAACTTCTTCCGAAGCTCGCAAGATCACAAATGAAGATTTTCTTGCTATTTTAGTCCTTCATAAGATGTCAAAATGTAGCTATTTGAAAACAGTCCTATGTGAAAAAGTACTTTGTGTCTACAAGTATGGCATCATAGAGGTTGGGGAGATTGCGAAATGTATCGAGTTTAAGGACAAATTGGTCGAAGATGTTGACTTAAGGGGGAGTGAATTTGTCAAAAGAAGCATCATTGGCCTACTATATATGTATATTTTGTGGCTGCAGTAAAGTTAGAATATCTAATTCCCTGGCAAAGGAAGATGAACATCTGAATATCATGTAAACACAAGTTTTTTTGTTGCAAAGGTCACGTTCACATCCTTCGTGGTACAATCATGGAAAATTGACAGTTGTTTCTGTTTGGTTAGTAAATGTTTTTTACGATTAATCCAAGTTAGATCGAGAAGTATAAGGGCGTCTTCAATCTTTATTCCTATTTTTGTCTCTAAAATAAAAAAATTTAAAAACAACTTATTCTAACTTTTTATATTTTTCTCTCTTATATTTTATTTCAATTTTGTTTTTTAATTTTTATTAAACAAATTTCATTTTTTATTTTCATTAAGTTGTAATTTCCACTAAAAAATTCAGTAAAGTTTTAAAATAATATAATTTGTAAGAAATTATTATAGATTAACTACTAATTCAAAATAAAAGTGAAATCATTACGATACAAGATTAATTAAATATATATTACATAACGATAAAATTCATTCGAGATATCACATAAATATTCAACTTCAATCTCTAGTATTCTCCTGTAAATGATAATGCATTACGAAGCAAAATGAGCATCTTTGTCATTAATTCTTCTATGTCGAGCAAAAAATTCTTGAAATTGTTAATTTTCATCTAATGCCATTTCTAATGTTGGAGGTTGACCTTCCAAATCATCTTGAATTGGTTCATTAAGATCACGCTCATTATCGATTATCATATTGTGCAGTATAATACATGTAGTCATTATATCATGTAGCACTTCTTTTTGCCAAAAACGTGAGGGTCCTGCAACAATTGCAAAACGTTGTTGCAAAATTCCGAATGTACGTTTAACATCTTTTCGACATGATTTTGGAAAGAAAAAATCAAGATCAGAGAGCAAGGCTATGCTAATATATCATCGGAGACTAAGAATCCTAACCTTGATTCACCCTATTTATCATCTAGTAACTTATCATCATTTTCACTAAATTTAAATGGGGATGTTGTAGGTGTTTTCACATCATCAAAACTGCCTATAATGGGGTGAAGAAAGCAAAAATGAAGAGAAAAATTGACGAAGATTATATGAAGACAATCCAATCAGAAAATAATCGGATGGTTGAGGTGATGGACAATGTAACCGAGGCAAAAAAAAAACATTTTGATTGTTCAAAAAGAAAAACTAAGACAAAGAAATGAAAGAAGTAAATAAATTTTTAATGATGAATCTGGATTCTATTGTCGATCTGAGTCGTGGTGAATTTATGCGACAAGAACAACAACGAATAATGTATAAAAGAAGTCAACAATATCCACAGGCACAACCACAACAATCCTCGGCCCCTTTCACTCATCCTATAATGATTTCGGTGTATCTGGAAACGACATACCTCTCTACTAAGTTAATATGCTATTTACCGTAGTTTCAATTTTTATGTATTTTAATTTAATGTATTTTCAATTTTTCGTGTATTTCCAATCTTAATATATTTTTAATTTTCACTTTTTAATTTAGCAATATCTAATATTTTATATTTGCACCTTTTAATTTTAGCAAAATTTAATATTTTATACTTGCACTATTCATTTTTTTATATGATTATATATTTATTCTATAATTATATTTTATAATAAAATTAACTTACAATTTTACATAAAAATAATAAATGCACAAAAATTAATTTATCAAAATTATACGCCAAAGTTAAGATATAAAATTAATATTATAAAGATATTACATAAACATAATTAGATATATAAAGAGATAAGTTCAAAGAGTTAAATAATAAAATAATAATAAATATGCATGAATATTAATAAGGGGAGATGAATAGTGTAATTTCATATTTGGAGGAACACTATTCATCCCCATTTTGAGGGAAACAATGGGAGAGGATTGGAGCTTCATAATGAAAAAAGTTGCCCATTATGGAGAAATAGGGGAAGGTTGGAGTTTGCCTAAGTTAGTAATTGAAGTTGGGGGTGGCGAATAGCTCTCTTCTCATGTTGAGGATGAAATAGCAAAGAAAAGGGCTACGCGAACAATACGATTAGTAGCTTGTGAGGCTAATGTTTGAACTAAATAGTGGATTGATGTTCAATGTAGCACTATCTGATCTAGAAAGTTAAGTTAGTTAGTATACCATGAACTCCAACCGACATATTTGGATGTTGTGGCCGGGGGGAGGACCTGTGCTGTACCAAGCGAGGTCATAAACACTCGTAAAATTCAGCAATTTTTTTTTATGTATATATGTATATTTTCTTAGTAAATAGTAATATATTAGTGATGGATACCCTATATACAAAGTAGATTTTGAGTGAATCTAAGAGTACATCCCCAACCTTCAAATCATGAATTCACCTTTGATTGTGGCATAAGTTATCTGGCTATATTCTATTTTTGATTTGTGCTTGTTAAATTCCTTTAGGTTCTTTAGAGGCAAGAGGCAGATGTACTGATATTTAAGTGACGTGTTCAGAGTAACACCATACTTACAACTTTTTCTGATAATAAGTTCGTATTTGGAATAAATATAAGCTTAATTTTTTTTTAAAAAAAAAAATTTACATGTATTACTTAAAGTTGAAGACTATAAGTGTATGTATCAAAATCTGACACGCGCTATTCAACATTAAAAGGAACGATGAGGGGTTGATTGAGACATGGTCGTATTCATAAGACATCATGATAATACATATCTCGGCCGTTGCCTGGATCGAGCTATATATCAAAAAGCTTGTATGGTGAGGCATGTGTCGTGACATTTAAGGGGAACGACCCAACGCACAATGAACACACTCCTGCGATCTGGCTAAGTATCGTTGGATAAAAGGTAATACTTACTATATATATATAGGGGGAAGATAACAAGAAAGGGGCTGGTTTCTCACACAAAATAAGAGGTAGAAGAACCAAAGAAAGTGATAGGAGAAAAATAAGAGAAGTTGCATATATAGGCGGCAAACCTTTGTAATCATCTCTCTTGAGTTAATAAAGATAGATCCCGCATCTATTAATGGCATTTCCTCTTTTCCATCTATATTCTTGCGTTATAGAACAGTACACCATGAATGTAAGCATGTCATTTATATTTGATATCTTTTATAAGTATAAAAGAAATTCGTATGCTTGACCTTATCTTATTCTTCTGTTTAATATGTTTTGATCTAGAGTTAATCATTTTTTTTTAGAATTTATCCTTTTTTATTTCTTATTAATTAGTTTAACAAAAAAATTGGTAATTTTTGGACAAACCATAAGTGCTCTTGCATCTGCTAATTCTCTAGTTAAAGCTGCAAATTGGATATTCCAGTTATTACTGCAAACAACTAAACATCTTCCCTAAAAGGCTTCAAGTAATTGTTTTCAAGTTAGAGTTTAAGTTTTTGATTTTCTAAATTCTGACAAGTAGATAATTTTCCGAATTTCGTAGTTCATTGTAACTCTCTTGAGTACATTAATATGTGAAATGAGTCCATTATTCTAATGGTTACTCAACTATTCCAAATTATCTGTTATAGTCACTTTTTTTCTGTTTGTAACAACAAAATTACTTAACTATGCCTATATCACTCAGAATGTCACTCAACTTTTCCAAAATTTTTATTGTCAAATATCTATTTTACCCTCTAAATTATCGATTTTTTAAAACTTTTTAAATATTATAATTTTTTCTCTTTTTAATCTACACCTACACAACGACTAGTCTAACCTTTTACCTTTTAATGGTAAAATATGCTTTATTAAGTCGTGTATGGAATATATAAAATATAATTGAGCATAATTTTTAAGAATATATAATGTATATTATAAAAATACCTTTATTTAAATAATTATTTTTATATTACGTGCATGAAATATATATTTTACAATGTTTATTTTCTTTCCGTCTGAATTGTGTAAATAAATTTTGAGTTTTTTGTTGTTAATACTAAACTTATTATTGCAAACAAATTATTGTAATTAATTTTTTTACTATGCTCACTATTGTGTTATTCCAGCATTATATATGCCCAAATATTTTTATTTTTTTTAGTTTATGAATATAATTTATTTATTCTATAGGTAAGTCCATAAAATAAATTAAAAAAGGAAAAATTATAATATTAAAAAATTTAAAACAAAAATAAAAAAGAAGATAAATGCTTATAATTTAGAGGGAATAAGTATTTGACAACCCAAAATTTGAAAAATTTAGTCGAATGACCTTTTGAGTGCTATAAGCATAGTTAAGTGACTTTAACGTTTAAACAACTACTATGTATTTCAGTATTTCCCGCGATCCACTTTAAGTGATTTTTTAGTTCTTTTTACATATAATAAGGAATTCAATCTTGTAAAATTAATTAACCATGAAACTTACTATATTAACCCTTAATAATTTGCTCATTAGAAATATAACAAAATATTCCTAGGTACTTACTCCAAGGACAACTTTGGAGAGAAGAAGTTAATTTCTTATTGATATATGAAAATCTAGAATTTTATACTACTAGTACAATTTAATCAATTGTAACAAAATAATACTCAAGCTTTTTAGTTACAATATTCGGCATCTTGTGAAAATTTACTTGTTGACAGGTAAACTTACATTATCAGTACCATGAACTTAACTCTAGCTATCAATCAATCTTTCTCTCTATATATATATAGACATACACACAAGGACTAATAATACTAGGATTTCTTAGGCAAAACAGGATAAAGAGGGGGAAGGTAAATGTCAACTTTTGTCTACTTAAATTCGCACAAACAGGAACACTAAGTTTAAGTACACACCATTCACTATATTGTTAAGGGCCGTTTGGTATAATGAAATATGAATATTTCATGAGATTAGCTATTCTACCTTCTATATGAGATAGCTAATCTCACCAAACTTATTATGAGATTAGTTAATACTTGTAACCAAATATGGAACAAATACAATCTCAAATTCTATCTTGATATTAATATCCTTATCCCTTATACCAAACAATTTCTTAAAATATAAAAGGCGACTTGCGAGTGCACAAAGTACTTTGTTTTCATACATTATACAGAATCCTGAAAAGGACCGTACTCTAAGGTTCCGCCTAATCCTTACGCTGATATTTAAATCAGAAATCAACATCGGGTCCCGATTATCCGAAAAACGAATACTGAAGTGGAAGATCACAAAATGCTCCACCGCTTGTGCGGGCCACCTTCAATTCCTTTGAGTTTCATTCTTGCGAACGTACTCTCCTGGCGGGATACTTAATGCGTTAGCTACAGCACTGCATGGGTCGATACCTCAAACTTATACAGACTTAACTGGAGGTGTGTGCTCAATTGGGGAGCATCAATAAAAGATCTTTTGGATCCAAAAGCAATGGCACGACATCACTGTTAAGAACAACCGAGATCCAATGAGAATTTATGCGTAGCTTCTGGTCTTTGACATCGAAAAAGATGTAGGCAGCCTACATTGACATAAATGTACTTAGTGACGATTCTACAACCCGTACTCCTAACCTATAAGTCATACCGAGAGAATTTTACCGTTTAAAGATTCTCCTTCACAATATTGTTAATATATACCAGGATTATCTCTGTCTGCTGGGTGATACAACCTGAACAGACTAACCAAACAACAAAAGAGCAATAAGCCAAAACACCAAATTAAGGGATTTCCTACGGAGATTCACTAAAATGGTCATCTGTTGGAGAAAGAAGGGAGAACAGTATAGTAGGAGAGGGTGGCCTTTAATTTTGTTTATTTTTCACATGACTAGGGCACATGGGACTACATGCCACGTGGCATGCTATAATGGGACCCACATGTCATGGAGTGTTGGGTGCCAAATGCCAATGGCGGTATGGCCATGCTACTTTGTCTCCCAAAATCATAATTTCCTCTCCCTCAGCCTCAGCCTCAGGTCCCAAACTCCCATTCCTTATAGGGTCCCATATGTTTATATGTTAGCCTACTGATCTTTTGCTTCTTTTATCTTAATTTTAATGGATTTAAGTTATTTATATTGACAATAAATTTGTGTAATTTTAGCTATTATAACATGTTAATTACCGCTCTTATCATGTTATTATACTCCCTCCGTTCCTATTTATGTGAACTTATTTGACTGGGCACAAAGTTTAAGAAAATGAATACTTTTAGAATTTGTGACCATAAACAAGTTAAAAATGGCCCATAGTATTTGTGTGGTTATAAAATATTCTCATTAAGGGTAGAATTATAAATTTAAGCTAAATTGTTACCAAATTTAGAAAGGGGTTATTCTTTTTGGAGCGGACCAAAAAGGAAATAGGTTCACATAAACTGTAACAGAGAAGGAGTAATATTTGTCATAAAGATTTACTCATAATTACATTAAGACACCATTTGTTTGCACTTGATGGATATTTGAACCTTAATCATTCAGATCACATACATTAAGTAGGTTTGTTTTTAAAGTCTGCATCTTAATTATTCAGATTTTAATCATTAAGTGTGTTTATTAAGATCTATAATAGAGACTTAATTTCGTTAAGATGCTATCACATATTCATTATTAGCTGCTGCCACCGCTAACCATTATTAACTACTACAATGCCACCATCACCACCATACTCAACTACCACCACCACCATGCCACCATCATCCTCAATCATAGCCGCCACTATTATCGACCATCACCACCCACTATCCCCACCACTCCGACCACCACCATTCTCACTTAGAATCAACACTCATTCACCCCAACTACCACAATTGACCACCTCATCATCATCAACAACCACAACCGACACTTTCCATCATTATAACCGACCACCACCTTCCTCAGTCACAACCACTACCACCACCAGCCATTAATTATTAACTATCACCAACCACCACCACATCCTCAATCATAATCGCCACCACTTCCAATCACTACTAACTACTAGCATGAGCCACCATCATTAACCAAAACTACCACCAAACACCGCCTCTAGTCGGCATTCACCCGTTAGCTATCACGGCCAACAACTGTCATATTTTAGAAAACTATATATTTTATTGATAGAATATTAGATTAGTTAGTATTTCATTGAATTATATGTTTATTAATTTTTAAATAAAGATAAATTTATTCATTCAGATATTAAAAATCAAACAGTCTACTATTTAGTATTCAGATCTTAATTCATATCTTAATATATTTAGATGTGTATTAAAATTCAGTTGTCTTAATCTTAATACACATCTTGATATCAGATTCAGACGTATTGTATACATATTTTTTTAATTCAATATGCACATATAAGTTAACCATTTTTGTGGTAGCTATGAAAGACAGAATTCCACATGGGTTCCCACAGTTAAACGTTATATATATATATATATATATATATATATATATATAGTGTATTCTGGTGTTAAAAACGAACCATTTATCTTCTCCCCTTGATCGTGTATTGATATCTATTCGAGGAAACGAAAAGTACAACATGAGTCGAGACTAGGTAGTATTGCTTATAGAAAATCTTTTGATGATAAATTAGATTCTTTGCAGTGAATCACTGCCAGTGATGATGAGGATGATAAATATATCCAACAACGAGAGGATAAGTGTGAAAATATCATGGAACTCTTATCACATGAATTATTTCTCTATTTGTGCATGTTAATTTTCTATGTACATGTCGTTTTAATTTTATCAAATGTCTCCGAAAGGACGTATCTCCAAGGGACGCAGGGACAGACCTAGCCACCTAGCATACACCTTATGGGTTCGGACGAACTCATAATTTTAATTCTATATTTGTCCTAAAAATTTATTAAATATATATAAAAAACCTAATAGCTTAAACGGACTAGCAATGAAATGACGAGCATATTAAAGAAGGAGTGGCCGTTTTGGCCGTTTCTTTTATTTTCTTACTTTTTCTTTTCCTTTTTTATGTTCAAACCTGATATTGAGCGAACTGATGAAGATTAAAGAATTATCCTTAAATATGAAAACAGCCAGTTGAATTCCGATCCCAAGTGTGAACAGTAACGGATGCAAGGAACAAATGCATGTGCAAGTGAAGCAGTTTTTCCAACCTTAAAAAGGCTATATAGGACAAGGTTAGCAAGATGACAAAAAAAAAATAATCTAGTGCACGACGTATTCCGCGTTCATGCAAGGTCCGAAAAAAGACCGCACTTCCAAGGGTGTATATGATGGATGAAGTCTACCCCGACACAAGCGTCAACAGCCGATTCCACACAGCTTGAACCCCTGTGATATTATAGGTCATATTGAGATAACTTTATCGTTATAGTGCCAAGACACCTTGTTGTTAGCAGGATAACAAAATTTGTGCAATTTAATTTTAGGAAACACCGTAGCAAAAGTAACTCAGGGTAAGGGGGGGTTGGATTAGGGTTGATCTTAGATGGCTTGTAGTTTATGTTGAGTCCACACTATCCTTGCTGTTTATCTTAGCCCCGAGCCTCAGATATTGGTTACTGTTATTGCATGTCGTTGATCTTTTGGTTGCTATGCTTTTGTTACTATTATGGTTTCTACTGGAGTTACTAATGAATTGTCTTTTCTTATTTTTTATTTCCGTCTTTGTGAGCCGAGGATCTATCGGAAACAACCACTCTGCCCTATCGGGATAGGAGTAAGATCTGTGTACACATTACCCTGACCCCAACTTAATGGGATTTTACTGGATAGTTATAGTTGTATAGTAGTACCATAGCAAAGTAAATACTACTACTTACCAAACACGGGGAAATTAAGGAGTGCCATTTGCGAGAGCCATGCTGAAAATCTAACTCAAAGATATGAAGGATATAAAACCTGCAGAAACACATGGGGCAGGTCCTAGAATTCTCTTATTCTTACATTTATTGTATGAGTTATGTTATGATCATTGATCAATGTATTTATGCAAACTATTAAATGCTTCATCTTATATGGAGATAGGGTTGTTATAAAGGAATCCAATCACGTCAAGAACAGCATAAATCTTTACTAACATGTGAGATGATCATAAGTCAGATTTTGACTCCATTAATTACCTTTGTGTTTGACATGTGTTTTTAAATATGGTAGATCCCTCGTTATCCCTTTTCCTTCTTTTTTTTTCTCAGTGTTAAACTTAATACTCCCTCCAATTCATATTGTTTGAGTTAGTTTGACTCGGTACGAAGTTTGACAAAAAAGAATAAGAATTTTGAAAATTGTGATCTTAAAAGGTTTGTGGGCCATGTCATTTGTAGGACTATATATAAAAACTTCTCGTTAAGGGCAAAAGGATAAAATGAACAGTTTAAAGTTGAATTATTTCCAAATATAAAAATATATCATTTATTTTGGAATAGATTAAAAAGAAAAGTACCTCATTTATTATGAAACGGAGAGAGTAATAAGATTGACATAATGAAAACATGTATCCATAGGTGTGGATATTTACTCGAAAAGTAGCCCGTAAGCAATTTAAAAAGGAAAATTCTTTCCAACTTTAAGTCTACTTTCCATTGTCGGCAGGAGAGTGCGATGTTAAGCAAATGACTGGAAGAACTTAACCCTAAGGAGCCTCATGGTTTTTGCTTGCCTATGTATCTTTTAACAAAATTCTTAGGGGTCTTTCCTTTTTTTTTTGTAATTATTTATTTATAAAGGGCGCCATGAAAATAGATTTTGAGTTTGATCAATCTTAAAAGTTAGCTTATGAAGTGAGAATTGTCCAATACTATATATAAGGAGAACCGTCCATTCACTCGATCGCCTAATGTGGGACAATCTAAGTCTTTTACGCCAAAACTTGGACAATTGGAGTGTGGATAACACCAAAAAATGGAACCAAAATTTTTAGTTAATGGGTCTTGAACTAATTAATTTTATTTATTGGGTTCTGAATATATTATTTGTACATATTAAATAAACTTTTTAACACTGCCAAACACGTAACCACCAGTGTTTATAGCTCCGCCCCTTAGTAACACAACATGGTGCCCAACACCGAGAAACAGAATAACAAGCATAGGTCTAACACTGATAGGATATAAAAAATGGACATTGGACCTAACTCAACTAATAGTAAGCTCATGCAGAGAGAGTTATCCAAAATCGTATGATCATATTGAAACAGTCTCATAAACGATAATATCAATATTAGCTTGCGTATACTTCGACTATTTCACGACACATTCTTAGGAGTCTAAATCCAAGGGCCCTTTGCTGATTGAGAAATTAAAAGGAGAAGGGGACATGGGGAGGCCGCCAATATCTTCAAAATTGTTGTGAAGGGATCATCTGCATGTTCTCTTGACACAACTACGTTCATCTCCCTACAAAACCTGCATTTAATGCATTTCATTGCCCTTTTCCACACTACATATATCCCTAGTATGATTCATTGAAAATCCCACAACCCTAGCTACCATTACAAACTTACAACTATTCTCTCTAAAATTTGATAAATACCCTATTCATAATCACTCGTAAAGAACGAAAAAAGGGGAAAAAGATTGTCAATATGTCTAAGTTTCTTGTTTATCTTTTGGTTTGTCTTTCTCTCCATGCATGCAGTGCTAGACCACTTGCAACAACTACTGATGAAGAAAACAGAATAGAGGTTTGCTTTACAAATATTTCTTTTTTTATTATTTTCTTGTTTCTTTTGGTGTGGAGATTAGGTAAATTGAGTTGACTATAATTTTACTTTTTGTTTGCAGGATGTAACACTTTTTATGACAAGGGACACATATAAAACAGAAGGAAGAATCACGTCTGAAAATAATGGAAGTGGAAATGATGCAAAACTACTTATGTGGAAAAAGAGATCAAATGTCTCACGAAAGGAAGATGGAGAAGAAATTAAAGGTATTGGATAAGATTATATAGCTCATTAATTTTTGCACCACGTTGAATATTTCCATTCTTGTTGAAACCAATCAATTTTCATAGTTTCTAGTGTTCCGTTTGAGTTTCTTCTTTCCATGCAAAAACATCCACACATTTTAAAATATGTAGCATTATAATTCTTCCTTTGTAACTCAACTAAACCATCCTTGCTTGGATATTTTAGAACTCAATTTCACACTTTTCCATGTTAAGAGTGGTAATATTTTCAATAAGTTATAAATAGAGACATAGAGAAGGAAGAAAAAGAGAAAAGAACTCATTAATGCTTCCGTTTCGAAGTGATCATGAATCTTTATTTTCCTACTTTTAAGTTTTAACCCTTTTAATATTTTATAAATGACGAAATATGTGGTGTGAATTATAACAGGAAACAAGGCCATGACAATTCAAGAAGGAGCTCAAGTAAAGGTAAAGCTCTAACCTCTCTCTATATATATATATAACACACGATATAATTGGTGTTTGTGCCACTGAAAATACTATATTAGTATGACAGACTATACCTTGAAGGAATCAAGTGTTAGACTCAAAAACTATCACAAAGAGTAAAATTTTCTCGTAACCCAAGAATTACTTAATTATTAGGAAGAAAAAAATTATTTAAAATTCATCTGATTTTACATGTTGTAACACATCGCATATTGATATTTTTAGCTATTAACAGTCTCACCTTTCAATATTGTATATTGACATGCACAGAGTCAAGAGCATTAATAAGTATCCAATTTCTATATTGTAAACAGACCATCTTTTATTTTAAGTATTTCACTTATATACTACATAGCAGTGTAAACAATTTTTACAATAAGTATATTTTATCTGTAACTTGCTTTATTTTTTAAGTTATTAATCCCACTTTTCATAAACGGCTACCTATAATTATTTTTTAAGTGAGTTGATAGTATAAAAGTTACACGAGCTCAAACTCTTCGGTTAAATGTGCATGAATATTTATACATAAGAAAATGTTTAATTTAGATTTCAAATTTGTATGCAGATGTTGAGGAGACAATCACGATTGATTCTAGAAACTCCACCATTAGCACAACATGAGGAAGAAGCAGTGAACTCCATTGAAAAAGACCCTGTGGAAGACGTGGTTGTTATGGACTATGCTCAACCTCATCGAAAACCACCTATTCACAACACTAAACACTAGATTTATATATTTATATCTTAGTAGATGAAAAAACATACTTATATGTATTTTGCTTTCTCGTTTATATACGTGAGTCTGTCGATTTTCAGTTTTTTTTTTTTTTTCGCAAATGAAGGAGAATCTTACATAAGAAAGAATACTCGTATATGATACGATATTCCATATATGTACAAATAGAAATTCTAAGAAATACAAAAGCCCTAGCAAGAAATATCAGTGGTATGGTCACGTGTTTTACATTAATGCATGGTGATTGAGGTTTAAGGGCATGATGTGGATGGATATGGTCCATATATCATATTATTGTGTTGTTTTAATCAACTGTTGCCTTGATTTAAAAAGTGCATATATAATAAATATATATAGTAGAAAAAGAATTGCAGTGAAATGGAGTGGTGGTCAATGTGTTGGTTGGTTCTCTTATTTAATGATGGAGAGTTATGTGTTAGTTTCTGCACTGTCCCTTCTTTGGTCTTTTGCATTTGATATCCAAGAAACCAAATCTATTCTTGTCATTTATTACATGCACAACCATAGGGAGGCAAACAAATTTTCTATTTGTCACTTGCCTTTAAGTAGTAGTTCGCAACAGTCCAATTTGCTTGCAGCCTTGGGGTTGGAGTGTCATGGTTGAGGTCAAAGATATATTTTGAATTAATTTATATTTACTCACAGTGTGAAAAATTTCTACACGTTTAATATATATTTATATTGTCTCTTGTTTAGTTTTAAGTAATCATCTAATTTTTTTTTTACACTACTTTAATGTATACAACTTCAACTCTAGTCAAGTTCAAGCTATATAGACTAAAGGTGTAATATTGTAACATCCAACCCACTAGTAATATTGTCTTCTTTGGACCTAGGTATGCATGACTTTAAAATGCGTCACTAGATTTTACCCCAACATCGTTCAAGGAAGCGCGCGGATGTGACCCTAATACCATATGTAACAGTGTAGCCACTAGTAATATTGTTCATTAATCCTAAATTCGCATGTTTTAAGAAGCATCACCAATGTCTCATACTTGTTTACTTATATATCTAGTATCTCTTCCGTGTTTTGTTAATATGGAATTCATATGGATGTCACAAATATATGTTTATATAAAAAAGTCACTTAAAAAAATTACGAATAACTTCCTATAATGGGGATTGGTAACCTAAAAAAAAGTAATCCCTCTGGTCCACAATAAGTAACCGATTTGCTTTTTTATTTTGGTCCAAATTAAGTGTCCATTTATATAATCAAGAAAAATTTCAACTTGTTTTTCCAAATTACCATTATATACATATCCCTAAAAAGTCATTTACTCCTCACATTTGAGAAGAGAAATAAGTGCTACTATAACTATGGAACAACATTTAATGAAGGGTAGTTTAGTCACACTAACTATTTTCGTCTAGAATTCAGTATTTCCTAAATGGGTGTACCTAAAGTAAATTGATCACTTATTGTGGACCAGAGGGAGTAATGAGTAACCTACTACAACACATTAAATTACAATGATGGTAAAAAACCTCCACCCACGACCGTTAGGTCTTGAATTCGAGTCACGCTGGAGCGGAAGTGTCTCAGTTGGTAAAGCAGCTTCACCCACGACCGTTAGGTCCTGGGTACAAGTCACGCTGGAGGGAAAGTGCAGAACACTATATCTTCCTAAATTGGGAGGGATTAAAAAAAACAGTGATGGGCTAAAAGTTCTTTACAATTAAGTTTACGTTACTTAAATCCTAATCTACCAAAGTTTAAATGTCATATCTTTGTATAAAATACTTATTCTATTTTACAATTCAAACATCAATATAGAGAGAAGCACTTGCTGTCATTACCGATCGCATTATGCGAAACAAGGAGGGGGAAAAGTAGTTAAAAAATGCACCTAATAAAATTCCATTTGTAAGAACCTGAGCGCAGGACAATTTATGTCATGACGTTTAAATCGATCATTGATCCTTTTGGTAGAAGTGACAATTCAGGTGCAATGGGACCTAACTATTACACGGGCTAAAATCATTTTGCGAACCTGGAAATCAATTTTGGAGCAAAAATCCAAGAGTAGCACTGTGTATGGATTGTGTATGTCTCGAGGAGAAAAATGCCTGTTACAGTACCCGTCTTTTTCCGTCATCGAGTCTGACTTTGTCTGAATGGAAACCTTTAACCACTGCTACAGTTGACAATGAATGGTTTCACAAAATTGATGAACTGTGATGTCCTGATCCCCAGTTTAAGATCAATCTCGCCACCGCCGAACCAGAAGAAGTCAGGATTGAGCTTGGCGATTGCTTCATCCAAAATCACCTGTTAAAATTAGTAAGAATTGGTACAAGATATAGCAGTAAAGCACTATTTTCCACAATAGTTGGGACTTTCTGCTGCAACAGAAAGTATAACGCGAACCTCAGGTATTGGGTGACTAATTACAAGTTTGAGTGGTAACAAATTGATGTTCGGCTTAAACCGTGGATGTCTCTGGCTAAAGAATTTAATAACGTACTAGCAAGAGAATCGTCAATAAAGTACTTCTTCACCAATCACTTCAAAGATTGCGTTTTGCTGCTATAGATAACTCTTTAGTTGTTGAGCAAGTTCCAGTGGCCTTTGCTCTTCTGCCTACTAATTGCAAAAAGTAAAGCTTCTCTATGTAATTTAATTATAGGCAAAAGTGTGGTAACGTTCAACAAAGGGGTTGAAAACTTCAAGGAAGTGGCCTCTAAACTGAGCTAATGAAGAAGTGAGAAAAACTGGTAGGCTGCATTTCTAGATAAAAACATTGACAGATACAGATTTTAGGAACAGTGAGAAGAAGCACAGCTGGCACAATGAATAGCATAGAGTCCATTAATGAAAAAGAATGATGGAGAGTAAAACACATACCAATTAGTCCACTTTCCATCTAAATGTGGTAGACCCCGTCAGCATATATCGCATATTATTAGCAATCGGTGTAAGCAAGAGAGTGACAGGAATCAAGACACAGGCAACTAGATCTCAGGCCCAATTTGTTCAAGCTACAGCAAACAGCAGTGGACATGAAGGCTGCACTACCTAATACACATTGATGTAATGCACATGAGTGCAGGAGGCATGACAGACAGATGTTTTGTGGTTTAACCAACAATACTTTAGAGGAATCAATGATTACAACAGGAGTGTTCCAGTCAAGTTAATATCTTCATTAGTGTGATTATCCACTTAATCCTGGATTTCATTAGAAGCAGCTCAGAAAGTAGCTGATATAGAAATTAGGTACCACTAGTTGCAGCATTAGAGAATGTAATCACAAATCTTGGCATTCATTAGGATTTAGGAGTAGCTCTTAAACTAGCTGATATGGCATTAGGTACCATCAGCTGCTGCATTAGAGAAAGTAATGAGTGTGATAAGTTGCACGACATTTCATTAACTAATGCGGACAGTGACATGGGAACAGTTCAAATGTTAACTGTAAACAGAAGAATACTGGGGAACACTATGACAATTTCAGTGAAAAAACAAAAAGACTGAGTACCGGTATGTTGGTTTTCATGCCAATACATGTGACTGCATTGTGCTCATAACCAGTCAGCTTTACTGATGTCTCCTCAGGAGCCAGCCTCACTGCAAAAAGCATCCAGTGGCTAACATCATTCTATAAGCAGTACTCAAGCAAAATGCAGACACCAAAGAAGACATTGCACCTCATAAACTTATAGCATCCAACTCTATTTGCTCCCAGTTTAGACATGGTTATAGCAAGTCAATAATCAAAAGATAAATGAATGAAGAGGAAGAATGCATAAAATAAGTCCATCACCGTTACCTCAGTTGTTTGCTCAACGTTTCCTGAACAAGTATGATTTTCAATAGTCATTCTTATTGTAGTATGGCAATGTATCCAAATGCCAAATATAGTTAACACAGTCAGTGCGACTCTCAGATGATTTACTCAGAGTTTCTCCAAGAATATTATTGACATGAGCTCATGGAACTTTATGTAGCCAGCAAGTAAACCATTTATGTAAAGAAGCACAATAAAAAATTTCCAGCGTGAGATTATTTAGGCCATCCAGACATTAGATTAACAATTTGTTCCTGACGTTCATATGTCACCAGACTGGATTTGAATTGCTACCTATGTCAAACACAAGCTGAGACAAGAGATCATTCGATAGCTGAGTGAGTTCACTCCAGGAATCTATGGGGCAGGATGCAGCAGTGGTTACAAAGACAAAGTTACACAGCCTGTGATTGGGAACAACACATTGATTGGGCCATCAATTGCTCTAGAGGTAGATCACAACAAGCTCAAATTTTTCGGATGACATATGCTGAATGCGTCTATGCAATATGGATAGAAAGGAACCAAAGTGTCTTTAAACAGAAGAGTAGAAACTGGGAAGCCATTGGAAATTTGTAATGTTAGAGCAGCCCCGAGAGTCCAGATTTTGCTACATAGCCTTTTTGTTCAGTAGATAGATCTAGTAGGCTTTTGTTTCTCTGGTTTTTGATACTGGTTAGATAGCTGACTATGTAATTACTCGAGCTATGGTTTTGTAAAGCTTTACACAGAATACAAAGTTATTTACCTAAAAAAACAATTTGTTCCTGAACTTCATGCTGCCAGATATTTAGAGGGGCCTACTGACGCCATTAACAATGTCAAACTTAAATAATGGCCTGCTTTTCTAGCTTGGCATCACAAAAATTAAGAGTAGCATTAGAGAGAAGTTAGTCTACTGCAGTAAAGTAGATAGAAACTCACTATCGTTACTCCGGGTCCACTGTAATCTTACTCGTGAGTTGCTCTATACATATTATATTAACACCACTCCAACTCCCATTCATTGGGTTCCCTAATGCGCTAAAGCAAAAAGAAAACGCATCCAAGATCAAGTAATGCCCAAATAATTGCTTTCTTATCCCACAAAAGAAAGAAGTGTGTCACGAGTACACTCTTATGTTTCCGATTTTCTTCTCATTTTGACAGTTAAATAGGTGGAAAAGGGACCTCGTTTCAGGACGCATCTCTCAGTCTCTTGAGATGTAAGGTCAATATTTAATTTGTAAAGTTTCTAAAGAATGTAACTAAATTGAGAAAGAGAAAAAGTTCAAATTTTTATTACTCAAACAAGAGCAGAACATTCAGTTTTGCAATATATGCATCCTCATACGTCTAAAAATATCCCTAATTTTGGTTATATATGGGTCGATAGTCCATACAGCTAAAATGTACTTTTCATGGGAAGTCTTTTCTTGGTACAATCAAGCTAAAACAGTTCTCGTTGATCTATCTACAAAAGAATAACAGTTCTTTCCAATATTTTCATACACAATTACGACTATCCGAAGCTGTATGCTAATCCATTTCAGTTTTCTGACTACCTTAGTACCTTAAGTATTAGACCAAATGCATGTTTTTGTAATAAATAGATGTAACTTACTGTTGAATTTCTTCTTGGCTATCTTGCTCTCATTGAGAGTGTACAGAAAATTCTTTACAGCCTCAGCATTAAATCGAGCTGCATACTGTTGATCAAAATAGTAAAGATATTTACATAGTATTTGGAGTAATTTTCCTCCATCTTGAGCAAAAGTTGCAGATAGTTACCTGTACAACGACAACGTAGTATTTTGAATTGTTACGATCACTACAATCAATAATATTGGATGCGGCTTGAGTATTTACCTGCATTATTAGGTATAAAGATTTCGACATGGAATGAAGACTAAAGGAGTATCAGAGATTATGAATGGATTCAAAGTTAGGAGGCTCAATATCATAATTCACCATCAAAATTGCATATTTAGATGACACCAAATATCAATCTACGCAGATACGAAGCCATTTCGATTAAGATAACTGTAGTTGTGTTTAACATGTCTCAATAGAAGCAGCATTGAATGATACAAAGCAAATCTTATAAAAGTAAAAAACAATGAAGTAATTTTTTTGTAAGAATGAATTAGAAGATTTAGAAGCAGAACTATCTATCACCAAGGGTTGGTTCTTCACTGCTACTTCATGAAAGTTTCATATACATATTTGATTCAGCACTTCTTTAACATATAGCGCAAGGCATGACACATTAACTGTTCACCGCTTTTTTACATTTTCTCTATCCCAACTTACATCATCTCTAAATTTCGTCTTTCGTAACAACAAAAACCCAGTAAAATCCTACAAGTGAGGGGTCTTGGGAGGGTAGTGTGTACGCAAATCTTATCCCTACACCGATGGAGTAGAAATGTTATTTCCGATAGAACATCGGCTCAAAAAGACGAAAAAGACAGAAAGAGACAATATATCAATAACATCAACAAAAACCATAGAAATAATAACAACATCATGAGAACCAAAAAATAGATGAAATGCAATTACAATAACCAGTAAATAAGGCCCGGTGCAAAGAAAAAAGGAAATATAGTGTGAACACAATATTAACCACTAGCAGTCTAAGACAAACCCTATCAAACTAGCCTCACTCCCAGTACGAAACAGAAAAATACTCAACTACCTCCTAACCTACAACCCTAATGCTCGGCCTCCACACCTTCTTATCAAGTGTCCTCAGAAATCTGAAGCCACATCATGTCCTTGCCTGATCTCTATCCCCGATACTTCTTAGGCCACCCTCTACCTCTTCTTGTCCCGCCAAAGCCAACCGCTTACACATACTTACCTGGGCATCAGGGCCTCTCGTCCACACATGCCTGAACCATCTGAGCCTTTTTGTCATCTATATGAGCCACGCCCATCTTCTCCCGAATATCTGCATTCCCAATATTAGCCATCCTAGTGTGCTCGCACATCCACCTCAACATTCTCATTTTTGCTACATTCATCTTCTATATACGTGAGTTCTTATCCGCCTAACACTCTGCCATACTACATGGCCGGTCTAACCAACGTTTTATAAAATTTATCTTTGAGTAACGACGGCACATTTTTGTCACATAGGACTCCAGATGCTAACCTCAATTTCATCCACCGAACCCCTATACGGTGTATGGCATCCTCGTCGATCTCCTCATCTACTATATAACCGACCCAAGGTACTTGAAACTGCCTCTTGGGGATGACCTGTGATCCAAGTCTCACGTCCATACTTGCATCCCTCGATTCGGCGTTGAACTTACACTCCAAGTATTTCCTGCTCAACTTGAAACCCTTAGACTCAAGGGCCTATCTCCAGACCTCTAGCCTCTTGTTAACACCGCCTCACGTCTCATCAATCAAAACTATGTCATCAACGAACAACATACACCATAACACCTCCCCTTGAATATGGTGTATCAGTGCGTCCATCACCATGGCAAACAAGAACGGGCTGAGCGCAGATCCTTGATGTAATCACATAACAATCGGGAATATTTTGAGTCGCCTCTCACTGTCTTAACCTGAATCTTAGCTCCATCATATATGTCCTTGATCGCTCTAGTGTAAGTTACCAGCACACTTTTTGCCTCCGGGCATCTCTAGAAAATCTCTTTAGGGACCTTGTTATACGCTTTCTCCAGGTCAATAAACATCAAGTGCAAATCCTTCTTAATATCATTGTATTATTGCATCAACCTCCTAATAAAATGGATAGCTTCCGGAGTTGAATAACCCGGTATGAACCCGAACTGATTGTCAAATATAGTCACGTTCCTCTTCACCCTCAATTCCACCACCCTCTTTTAAATTTCAATGATATGACTTAGTAACTTGATACCACCATATTTGTTACAACTCAGTTTAGTTTGGTACCTGAGCCTCAAAAGAAGTTCTAACAATTGCGGATCGCACATGCAATTGTGCGGCCGCAAAACCTAGCCGCACTGACAAAATTTCAAAAGTTCAGAGAAGGTGCAAAACGACCAAGTGTGAAGCCTTGCCAAAAGTGCAACCGCAGAAGCAGAAGTGCAGCCGCAGATGGAATAGTGCGGCTGAAAAATTGCTCCACCTAAAAAAGAGAAGAAAAGTGCGAACTGCACATGGAATTGTGTGATCGCAGAACCTCCCGAATGGCACTTTGCCAGCGAATTTCAAGGCACTATAGTCTATAAATAGACAGGAAGCACTTTTTTAGGAGTTTTGAATAGTTTTTACCTGTAGAAGTTATCTTTTGCTATTTTGGGAAAGTTGTAACTGTTTTGGGTGAAGAATAGTTAGTTTTATCAATTTAATCTTAGTTTATGGCTTCAATTAGTTCTTCTTTGTTTTCTTCACTTTCTAGCATGATTAGCTAGATTTTCTCTAGTGTTGTGACCCAACCCTAGTGTATAAACCTTATGGATGATTAATTTAATGCTTCTTTATGATCGGGTGTTTATTATTTAGCCTTGCTATGCATTATTTCTAGATTTAATAGTTGCAAACATTGATTCATGCTTATTTGACTTGATTCTTACTTGAGAAGAGGGCATTAGTCTAGAAAAATTTGGCTAACAAGAAATTGGGCTACTTAAGGTTTTGGCTAGTCTAATTAAAGGGTTTGAACTAGAGATAGGGAAAACACGACTTGAGCAATTGTTTGAATTGATATCCAATTAAACTTGAGAAAGTCAATTTGGGCATAACTACTCTATAATCAAGATGTATTAAGTGGGTAATTGAAAGTTGAGAGTTATAATACACTCCGGTCAATAAGACAAGCATTAACGCGATTTACCCATTAGGTTAGCACCTAGGCAAATATTACATCCCTAGGCTTTTTCCCATTTGATTAAACACATCAAAAATAATTATTCACTTTCTAGTTTCTTTAATTAGTTTATATTTGTTAGTGTTAATGTTAGAACAACTATAGTGGTATCAAGTTAGACTCTCCGAGTGTCCCAAATCTCCTAGCACAATATCTTGATCCCCTTTTCATTCAAAAGACCATGAAAGTAAGTTTGTCATCTCCGCTTAGTCTGAGCCTCCCCTATCAATGTTATACCGTTCTCGTCTTTGATGCACCTCACTTGATCAAGATCCCGAGCCTTCATTTCTCTTGCCTTAGCTAGCCAAAATAACTTCTTATCCCCGTCTTTGTCCCCTGTTCCTCGTTCAGATGACCAAACGCGGGAGTCTTAGCCTCCGTGATTGCTAACTTCGCCTCCTTCCTCGCTACTTTATTCATCTCTTTGTTCGCACTCCTCTCCTCCTTGCATGTGCTCCCTACTAACTTCTGGTACACCGTCTTCTTCGCTTGCACTTTGCCTTGGACCCCTTCATTCCACCACCGGTCGCCTTTGTGCCCGCAAGAGAAACCCTTCTAGACCCCTGACACCTCTCTCGCCGACTCCCTTACTCAATTCGCCATCATCGTCCACATAGCCCACGTCCCTACTACTCCTCCAGGCTCCTATAGCCGTTAACCTCTTTTCCAACTCCTGAGCTTTATCCTTAGTCGAGGTTCTTCACCTGATCATCGGTCATCCTTGAACATGCCTCTTCTTCCTCCTTATCATGATATTGACGTCCATCACCAAGAGCCTATGCTGCATCGCGAGGATCTCACTCAGTATAATCTTGCAATCCTTGCACAACCCTCTATCGCACCTCCTGAGGAGGAGATAATCAATCTGAGTTTTCGCCAACAACAATAACATACCCAGTATTATCCCACATCTTGAGGTCCGGAGAGGATAGTGTGTATGGAGACCTTACCCCTACCTTGTAAGGAGAGGCTGCTTTCGCCACCGTACTTTGGAAAGTAACCAAATGCTCCTCCCTTTTCGGAAAACTAGAGTTCGTAATCACCGGCTCAAATGCCTTAGCAAAATCCACCGACAAGGTTCCTCCTCTGCTCCTATCCCCATAGCCGAAGCCGCCATGCACCTCGCCATATATGTCCATTGAAATCTCATCCTATAAATAACCTCTAGGCAGTCGTCTTTCATAATCCAAAATGCTAAATTTTGTCCAATAAGTTGTATTTATACAATGCTATAGCAAATACCACACTCGTACTAAAATGCAAGCAACCTTCTGCTGCTTATTCAAAATGTCGGAGAAAACATGTTTCACATTTTGTTCACATGAATTGTAAAATTACACAATGACTAATTCAAAAACATAGATACAATTATGAGTTAATTATCCGATAAAACAATAAACGAATTGCGAAAAGAGGAGGTACCAGAACAATGCTTTTGCAGAGATGTTGAATAGATGCGGCACTGACAATATCACGACGAGATTCGAGCGGCCAATCATAGTAGTCAGAGGGGACGCGTTTGAAGCTGAAATCGACGACGCCATTAGCGCGAAGAATGCCGGAAAGTCGATCTTCGGTGGTGGTAGAAGTTGATAGAGAGAGGTTTTGAGAGAAATGTTGAGAGAGAAGAGAAGATTCCAGGTTCGATACCCGTTTGAGGAGTCGAGTCTGGACTCTCTCCAGCTTTGCCAATGCTTCCATGGCTCTATCGAAGCTCCAGAGATCGCTGTGTTCCGGCGAAATTTTCGAGTCTACGGCCCACTTTAACAAGTCTGGTTCTCTTTTTTCTTCCGTTTATAAAAAATATTGTTTTGGTCCATCAAGTATAAATTAATTCGAAATTAGTCCCATATTATTTTATTAGTAGTACTTGACATCTCACATTAACCTATTACCAAAACTTACTACTCCCTCTTTCGCAATTTAAATTATATTTATCATTATATTGACAATGAGAAAAATTTTAATTTATAGTATTTTAATATAATTTTTCAAATATTAAAATTTTAATTTTAAAATATTGAGTTGATCTAATCTAATTTAGCTTCAGAACTTAATCCAATTGACTATCAAAAAATAAAAAGTGCAATAAAAATTAAGTCGGAGAAAATATTACTGTTATAAGCTTTTAGTATTCAATTTGGCTAAAATGAGCCCACTTATTATAACAGTGTCCCCAGATCCCACCCTGTGGGATTATACTGGGTAATTGTTATTGTTGTTTTATTATAACAGTGTCCAAAAGTCTGTAACCCCAAAGGGTTCCTCAATTTAGGAAATATGCTTAATTTTGCCCAAATTTTATTATTCGAATCCATTTGATCCTTTAAGTTTGAAATAATTGAACATTTTTGTCTTATGACGGAAATCTCAGTAGATGCCTATAAAATTAAACGAGCCATCCAGCGTGCAAAGCTAGTTAGTAGGAATATCTTTTTTATTTTTATTTTTTTGTTTTTTAGGAGGAGAAATTAAGTTACCAACAAAGCTTCCTTTCATCACTTATTTAATTATACTAGTCTTAGGGTACGCGATTTGCGCGTGTATCAATAAGTATGTAATTTTTTAAAAATCACGTAAACATTTATAGACAATGTGGCTAAGTTCTATAAAGATAAAAATTAAAAAAAACTTTCTGAAAGGATAAAAGTTGTTCCTATTTAGCAAGCTCAATAAATTAAGATATATTATTCTACGTAAGTTTTCAAATGCCTTATTGTAAATTTTTGATAACTTATGTTAAAATATCTTATGACAGTTATTATTATTTCTCTAACCTAATAGTGAAAATAAAACAAAATATTTTTTTATTACGATTCTTTAAAGATTTGTTAAATAACACAAATTGAAAATTGAATCTTTTGGTCTTTAAAATATTTGAGTATGTAAAGGTTGATCATATACTCCCTAAAGATTTGACAGTGACAATACAAAGTCTTAAAAAATAAATGTTGAACGAATAGTTTGTAATAGGGTCATTTATTTTTTTGGTTCGTCTTATGAATAATTAATCTTGGAAAAAATAATGAATTAGATGCTTTTCCTAATTAGCTAATTCAAAAAATTAGTTAGTTATTTTCAAATTAAAGGAAATAATTTACTTAATCAAATTTATCACTAGTATCTTATTCCATGTTTTAAATATTTAATTGTAATAATTTATAACTTTATCCAATAAGAATTCTATTTTTAAATAGTAAAAGAGTATATATTTGGATTTTTTTTTTTTGGTAATCATAAGTGTTTTTGACTCTTTCCAAACAGTTATGTTACATTGTTCAATAGATGAAATGAGTTGGATAAGTTATTTGAAATTCTAATTGATTTTAACGACTTCCTGCCTAATAAGAGAATATTAAGTACATAAAATTTTAGTAAATGCTAATATTAAGAAACAACTTGGAAGGTATTATAACCTAAATATTGGTAAACTTTTTTGTTTTTTGAAAATAGATATACATTATAATTTAATATCTAAGACTTTAAATCAATTTATATTCCGGTATTAAATTTTTTGTATTTAAAATAAATTAAGAATTGCTAACTACGTAGCATAACTATAATCATTAAATTTTCTAATAGCATCTGCTATTTTCTTTTTTACAATGTCAAACAAATTAGATTATCGTCATCTTTTTTTTTTTGTCTTATTAAGCATGCAACTAAATCATCGCGTTAGGAACTATGCAAACACCTTGCTTAATTGTTGTTTTATAAATAAAAGAGCTGTTAAAAAAATTCGTCTGAAAATATGAACTAACTGTAACATAAGCATATTAATATGGGAGTGGATCTTTTGTGTCTTTTATAAAATCTTAATAATTTAACTATTAGTTTATCTTAAAGTCTTCTATATTTATAAAGTTAAGACGAAAAGAATTATAATTATATTACATAATTTAAATAAAATATAATTTATATAAGGTAAAACTTTTCAAGCCTTAAATATTACTACTTTTTAACTAGCTCAATTAGGAAAGATGTAATAACCAAAAATATAAATTGATTTTGAAATCCAAAATAATAAGAAAATAACTTAAATTATAATTTTATCCATAATAAAATCTATTTTTAAAAGATAAAAAAAACGAACGATATGACATTCGTGCTTTTAATAAATATAGATATAGATAAGTTGTGTTATGTGTAATTAATCCATTGATTTAGTAACCAAAGCGATTATCACATCCACTAATTATTACTGTTTTCTTTCTTACCGTCACGTGGATCCAACTACGTGCTATCAAGAAGTCGGTGCAAAATGTACTCCATTTGGGAAAGTATGAAAAGCTCCAACAGAAAAATGTAAGAAAAATGAGAGTACCTATGATCTTTGTTGATAGGTTATATATGCAACCTTGCAATATTTGGATGATTTAACAAACTTAATGTCAAGAATCACATAAAAAATCTGTTACACATTCTTAAGATCTTAAGATCAAAAAAGTTCCGAAGAAATGGTTCAATCTTCATAGTCAAAAGAATAATTGAGGGAACAAATAGGCACTAGTTCCCATGCTGACACGACAAGTCAATTGCTTCCCGGCTCGCCAGATGGGCCATAGAGCTCAGCGAGCATGATATCACATATATCCCTAGAACTGCCATCAAGTTGCAAGTCCTCGCCGACTTCGTGGCTGACTTCAGCGCCAAAATATTGCCGGAGGCAGAAAAGGAGGCCTTGCATTCCACTCCAAACACCAACCTCTGGACCCTCTATACAGATGGGGCCGTAAACGCCTCGGGATCGGGACTGGTACTCATCCTCGAAGTCCCTACGGGAGAAACCATTCGTTAGTCCATACGATGCCGATAACTAACAACGAGGCAAAATACGAAGTAGTTATTGCAGGTATAAAATTAGCCATCAGATACGGGGCTTGCCGGCTCATCTTGCACTGCGACTCTTAACTCGTGGTAAACCAAGTCACCGGGACTTACTAGATCTAGGAACAAAGGTTGCAGAAGTATCAAGCAAAAATCCACAAGTTGATGACACAGCTCGACGAATGCCATTTCGAATAAATTCCTAGAGCACACAACGCCGAAAAAAATGGACTGGCTAAGCTGGCTGCGGCCACCACAAGCCTAAGTAAAGAGAGCATTGTCACTCTCCTTCACTTGGAAATTGATCACACAGAGGTACTCTCCCTACATTTAACTTGGGATTGGCGCGACCAATTTCTATCATATTTACAGGACGGAACCCTACCGTCCGACAAGAAGGAGGCAAAAAAGCTCCGCATGCAGGCTGCAAGATACTGCATAATAGATAACGACCTCTACAAGAGGACCCTCGGAGGACCCCTAGCCAAATGCCTAGGCCCCAATCAGATAACGTCGGTACTAGAGGAAGTTCACGAAGGCCATTGTAGCGCCCACACGGGCAATCGAGCACTTGTACGTTGCCTAATACGAGCTGGGTATTATTGGCCCACTATGAAAAAAGATGCCGCGGAGTACGTCCGCCGATGCAAAAAGTGTCAAAAGTTCTCCACCTTGATACATCAACGAGGAGAACCCTGGTCATTTCGCCATGGCCCTTCATCAAATGGAGAATCGATATAATCGGACCGCTACCTGTCGGATGAGAAAATGTATGCTTTTTATTAGTTTTAACTGACTATTTCTCAAAGTGGGTAGAAGCAGGTGCCTACACCCAAATTCGCGAGCAAGAGGTCTTCGCCTTCATCTGGAAAAATATCATATGCCATTTCGGCATCCCCAAAGAAATCACCTGTGACAATGGGCGACAGTTCATCGGACAAAAAATAACTGATTTCTTTGACAAATGGCATATCAAAAGAATACTCTCAACACCATATCATCCTGTCGCCAACGGCCAGGCAAAATCGTCCAATAAAACCATATTGAATATATTGAAGAAGAAGCTCGAGGACGCCAAAGGGTTGTGGCTTGAGCTACTACCAGAGGTATTATGGGCACACGGAACCACCACCAAGTCATCCACGGGAGAAACACCTTACTGGCTGGTCTATGGGACTGACGCCATCATACCAGTCGAAGTAGGCGAGCCGAGTTTAAAGTACTCACACGCAAGCGGAGCAGAGAATGATGCGAATCGACTCCAAGACCTCGATGAAGCTGAAGAAAGAAGAGAAATGGCCCATATTTGGTTGGTAGCCCAAAAACAGCAAACCGGAAGATACTACAACAAGAAAGCAAAAAAATTCGACCGCTCAAAGTAGGCGACTACGTGCTAAAAGCCAAGACACTGGCATCCAAAGAACCCAGCGAAGGAAAATTGGGAATCAATTGGGACGGACCCTAGAAAATCCCCCCAACAGCGGATAAAGGCTCATTTCGACTAGAGACCATGGAAGGGAAAACGCTCCAAAATAATTGGAATATCTCTCACCTCAAGTATTTCCATTTCTAAAAGAGTATCCCCCGAGTCTTACTCTTTTTCTCTCATGCGAGTTTTGTCCCAATCGGGTTTCTCGGAGAGGTTTTTAACGAGGCGACGAAGGAAATGCTCGAAAATGCTTACGAGGCTAATCTGACATGCCAATCGTTATGCCAATCAGCACAAAAGGCCGCCCAGAGAATACAAAGAGGCTACGGCCATCCATAAATGCATAAAAGGCTAAGTCCGCCCACAGCACACAAAGAGGCTACGACCATCCATAAATGCGTAAAAGACTAACACCGCCCACAACGTACAAAGAGGCTACGACCATTTATAAACGCATAAAAGGCTAAGGCCACCCACAGCATATAAAGAGGCCACGACCATCTATAGCACATAAAAGTCTAAGGTCATCTACAGCATGCAAAGAGACTACGGTCATCCATAACGCGTAAAGAGCCAAGGCTAATACCGGAGCAACTCACTCAATTCGACCAACCCGACACGATCGGAACCAAGGGAAAGACATCAGCCACCCTAAAACAAACAAGCGGCTAAGGCCAGAGTCGACTCAGCCTAACTACGACAAATTAACTAGATAAAAATCGACACCACGTAATAAGTACACAAGATAAAAGTACGGAGAGAAGGAGGGAATGCAAAAATATATATGTACGATTTCATTTACTCCAAAAATGGTTATGTACAAATCATTTACAAGAATAACGTCTCTCCGACTATAATATCAAAACAAAAATACAGCCTAACTACCACCCTGGCCTTCACCACCTCTCGGCGCACCAGCCGTTCCGTCGCCACGCTCATCGCCACCCTCGGCCTGGAACAACAAAGAAATCCAGGACCCCGTGCCTAATTGATTCACGTCTGTAAAGGTATATCCCGCCGGGCCCGGGGAGTTAGGGTTATACCCACAAGCTTCTCGTGTGACCCTAACTAGACGGCTTTGATCTTCGACTTCCATCTTAGTAGCCCTGCCAACGACCCTCATCTCTTCAAAAATTGCCCGCCCAGCCTCGGCGTACTCCCACATATCATGCGCTTCACGGGATACATTGTCGGCAGGACCGGCCGCTGTCACCTGCTGAAGAGCATCAACTTCAGTTGTTTTAGACCTGAGCTTGGCAGTTAAGGCGTCAACTTTGGCATACAATTCAGCTGCCTTCGCCATGCCCTATGGCCAATCTCCAACTCCTCCTCCTTCAGCCGAAGAAGATTCTCCAGCTCAGTATTTCGAGCCACAGCAGCCATTAAATCTACATCCACCTGCTTGAATTGAGCCGTATGCTCTTGCAGTTGACTCTCTGCCTACTCCAAACGCTCGTGAAACACGCGAAACTGTGGGTCCTGGGCATAGAGGTCCGCCAGCATTTTGTGCTTGTTTCGGACCTCCCTGATTTCCTCATCGCCCTCCTAAGGATGGTGTTCCTTCTCTGATCATGCTGGCCCCTCTCCACTTCTAAAATGAGGGTCTAAAAAAAGAGAGAAAAGGAACAAAACCCAAGTCAGGGCAAGCCTAAAGGCCTATAGTAAAATAACAAGAAATAACGACAAAGCTTACCTGCAAAGCTGCGACGGCGACTCAGCGGGATAAGTCCATGTCGCTGACATCTTTTAAGGTCTCAGTCTCAGCAGTCGCGCACAGCAAGGTCATGTCTGCCGCGGCATGCTCACTATCCAGCAATAGGTTATACCCTATTAGGATCACGATCCGACCGTTGGGCCCCGTCACCGCCATGTCCACCTGAGCATAATCCCCTAGCGGTACGTCCGCTGACGTAGGATCTCGCCCGGAATCCGATCCTTCCCCGGCAGCAGCCGCCTTGGTGACAGCCGGTATATCTCCTCCTTTGACTTGTGGGGAAGCAGTATCGACTACGACTTCCCTTAGAAGGGCCGCCCTTTTAGGGCGAATAGCATCACCCATGAAGATCGGCCTCAACTCAGGATGGCAGATAACTGCCTTCCTGCTCTCCATGACTATACCTTTGCCAAGAAGCAATCGGCGCCTTTTCCGCTCTGGTGGCTCATCGCCTTCGGAAGCCTCCTCTTTGGCAGGAGAAGATGGAGGCGAAGGGTTCTCCTTATTCGTAGGTTCAACTACAGGCTCGACTACGGGCCGAGTAGTCTCAAGAGTGTCCTCAATAGATGGATCCCAAATTATATCCTCTCCCTCGGAATGAACGACGTCAGAAACATCCTCACTAGATGCCTCCACAGTCGCACGCTCTCCCTCAGGTCGAGTAACCTCAGGAACGTCGCCATATATACGCTCCTAAACTACGTGTTCATAGTCGGAGTCCGCCAATGAGGAAGCTGCAGTGTGACATCTTCTCCTCCTTCGTGGGACACTCCGGGCTGCCAAAACATTAACCAAGGAAGGATACGTCAAAAAGCATAACACCAAAGAGTAAAATCACCAAACAAAAAGCTTATGCAATACCTGGAAGACCGTACTTCGTGGTAAATGCCGCCCATGTCCTACACTCTTCCGTGAGTGGGATCAGCCTCCCCACCCACGCCCTTATATCTGGCACGGATCTGGGCGTGGACGCCCTAGCTGCAGAAATGGAAAAACATGAGAGGTCACAAAGGTTGAACATGCATAACTAATTGAAAATGTTGGGTGCATGGAACAATACTTACGTTCAGGATTCCACACTTCAGGAAAGGTTTGGGGGAGTTGATAACTAGGAATTTTGCATGCTTTTAAACCCCTTCTTGCTCGAGCTTTGTGCATAAAATGTGTTGAACTGGCCTTGAATTGCTTACAAGTGCGCTATTTTGCAGGTTTGAGCGACAAAAGGACGAATACCGTCAAAGAGGCTCAAAAATGAGAACCGGCTAAGCGTCAAAGAAGAAGTAGAAGGACTAAAAAGAAGCTTGTGCGAACCGCACTATTTTGGTGTGCGGCTGCACAGGTCGATTCATAGAGTACACCAGTCTAAGCTTACTGCGCGGACCGCACTGATTTGGTGTGCGGCCGCGCATGAATGCTCAGAGAAGGACCGCGTCCACTATTGTGCGGTTCGCAATGATGAAGACCAGAGAAGAAATGTTCAAGGAACAATCCCACGCGGCCGCATGCCAAATCTGTGCGGCCCGCGTAGGTGAGGAATCAGAGAGTCTGCAGTCAGAAACTTTACACAGTGCGACCGCATGACAAATGTACGCGGTCCGCATTACTGTACCTATGCGGCCGCGTGACAAATGTACGCGATCCGCATGACTTGTTCCAGCACCAGTCCTTCTGAAGCCCAAATGCCCTACGTGGCCGCACGTCAAAAGTGTGCGGTCCGCGTGAGACCCGCAGGGGCACTTTTGTCCGGAAATTACTGTGTAGTATAAATAGCTTCTTTTACTTTTTTAGGGGATGTCAGATATTACACAGTGACGGCTGAGCTCATGAGAACACAATATATGCCTATTTTGGGCTATTTCTTAGTATTTTAACATTAGATTTCATTTGTAATCATTTACTATGTCTATTTCATCTTTAATTTCTTCATCTTCTTCAATTTCCATAGCTAGCTAAACCCATAGCTAGGGTTGTAGGCCAACCCTAGTTTGGGTAATTAATGGGTTAGATTATTAAATGCTTAGATGATTATGGGTGTTAGGATTTAGGTTGACTAAATGTTCTTCATTAGGATTTTGTGGTTGCAAACACTAAATCTAGTTTTGTGGGTCTGGGTTCTACTTGAGAAAGAGAGTCTAAAACCTCTCAATCAATACCAACAAGGATTTGGGATGGACCCATGAGAATGGTAGTCCCAAGTAACGGGTATAAACCTCGAGAGAGTAATTACCCAACTTGAGCCTAAAGTTGCTTGGGCAAATTAGCCTACCCGATTGGTCTCGTGAGAGTCAATTGGGCAAAATTGTTCTCTCTGCCGAGAGGTGTGAGAATGAATGCATACAGCAACGGTTATCCAATAATCCCATTACATCATCCTTGCATTGAATTTCTTTACCCATTAGTTATTCCACCTAGGCAAATGCTACTTCCCTAATCCCCTTTCCTATTTGCATAGTACACTTAGAATTAATCTTAGCATAATCTAGATTTCATAATTGTAGTTGATAAATTAGTTTGTAAAGAGAAAACACAAAAATGCTTGAAGTCAAACTAGAAGCTAAATCACAATATTAGTGTAACGCAATTCCTCACTCCAATATCTAACTCCCAGTGGATTGACCCCGAACCACTATTCGGGTAAAAGTAGTTGTGCCCGCTCATTCCTTCGGGTTGAGTTTGCTACGATCACTTTTTGGCACCGTTGCCGGGGAGTTAACGGTGTTGATTAATTGCGTTGCTAGTGTTGTGTTTTGTTTCTTCTTTCCTTCTTTTACTAATTTTTTTTGACTCAATCTAACATGTACAAATGGCAGCAAATGCTAATATTCCCCTTGGCAATGCCATGGCAGGGGAGGAGGTAGAGAACCTTGAGCAAGACGACTTTCCGGTACAAAATGTACCACGAAGGGCCCGGAATGCTAATGCTAATCAACAGGATCAAATCCCAGACCCTCCTCCGTCACCGCCAAGGGTTGCGCCAAGAGAAATGACAAACCAAGGATATGCTAGTGCCATTGTTCCTCCCCGAATCCGGGCGGGGAACTTTCAAATTACAAACATGATGCTGACACTATTGGAGCAAAGAGGGTATTTTACGGGCGCCTCCAATCAAAATGCCTACAAGAACTTGAAGGTGTTCGTAGATACTTGTTGGGGAAGCAAACAAACCAATGTGTTCGAAGATGCTTTGCGATTGCGGCTTTTCCCTTTCTCATTGAGGGGTAAGGCGCTAGATTGGTTGGAGAGGTTGCCGAATCACTCAATCACTACATGGGATGAATTGGCAGACAAGTTCATTGCCAAGTTCTTTTCCCCAACTCATATGGCGGCCTTAAGAGATGAGACTCTAGCCTTCAAGCAAGAGCCAACGGAGCCGTTACATGAAATTTGGGAGAGGTACCGGACTATGGTGAAAGAGTGCCCTAACAATGACATGACCGATGCTATGGTTCAACAAACTTTCTCTAGGGGGATCAACACGGCGAACGAATGCATTGTGAACCAATTAGCGGGAGGCAATCATGAAGTTATCTTTGGAGGAAGCATGTGATGTTATGGACCAAATGGCCGACACTTCTTCGGCATGGCAAAGTCGGGCGAATGTACCTCAAGGAGATCCGAATGTTATTCATCTACATAAAGAATTACATGACCATGAACAAGCCATTGTCGAGCTCACTACAACCATGAATCAATTGGCGAAAGCTCAACTTCAACAAGTGCAAAATCCACACCATGTGAATTCTATGGAGAATGTCTCAATGTTGAAAAGAAGGAATAAAGGGAAACAAGCGTAACAAGGCCAATGTGATTAAAATGAGAACAACAATGATGGAGGATTTTCTAATGATGGCTTTGATAATCAAGATGAAGATTGCCAATATGTGAACAATTTCCAATGCAATAGAGGGAATCAAAACAATCAACAATGGCGTTCCCAAGGTAATTGGGGGAACCAACAAGGAAGAGGTAATTGGAATAATAACAACAATAGGAATGATGGTGGAGATTGGAACAATCAAGGAAACAATTGGAATAATCAAGGCAATAATTGGAACAATCAAGGAAATAGTGGTGGCAATTGGAGTGGTAATAATAGCAATTTGGTGAACAATAATAATCAAGGCAGTTGGAACAATGGAGGCAATCAAAACAATCAGGGGCAAGGTTTTCAAAGAGCTCCCATGTATCAACAACCCAACAATCCACCCTCTTTCCATTCACAAGGATCAAGTTCTTCGGGCAATGATATGGGTCGAATTGAAGTCATGTTCGAGCAAATGATGAAAAAGAATCAAGATTCGGATGCCCAACTAGCTTCTCACAATACTTCAATCCGGAACAAATCGGCCAACTTTCTCAATCTTTGAACTCCCGGCCTAAAGGTGTACTACCAAGTGACACGGTGGTGAACCCGAAGGAAGGGAACAATCATGTGATGGTTGTGACAACTAGGAGTGGAAATGCCTCAAATGAGAATCGAGTTGTAGATGCGGAAGCATATTTGAATGATGATGACATGCCAATGAATGATGACATGTGGTTGAACCTATTGCAACAAATGATGTGAGGATTGAAGTTGAGGATGAGGCCGGGATTGAGTCCCAAGATACCTGAACCCGTCTAGGGAACACATCATTGATATTCCCGAGCCATCTATTCCAAAAGCCAAGGCACCCTTGCTAAGGCCTCCTCCACCTTATCCGCAAAGATTGGCAAAGCAAAAAGGAGATGATCAATTTAAGAAGTTCATAGAGATGATGAAGAGCTTGACCATTAATGTGCCCTTGGTGGAGGCACTTGAACAAATGCCCGGTTATGCTAAATTTATGAAGGACTTGGTGACGAAGAAAAGGTCGATGGATTGTGAGACGATAACTATGACTCACCAAGTGAGTACCATAGTTCATTCCATGGTTCCTAAGCTAGAAGACCCCGGTGCTTTCACCATTCCTTGTATAATTGGAAGTGCTAATTTTGCTAAAGCACTTTGTGATTTGGGTGCTAGTATCAATCTCATACCATATTCCATGTTTAAGACCTTGGGTATTGGACAACCCCGTCCAATTTCAATGAGGTTGCAAATGGCCGATCGTTCTATGAAGAGGCCTTTGGGAATTATTGACGATGTTCTAGTGAGAGTTGACAAGTTTATCTTACCGGCCGATTTTGTCATTCTAGATTGTGAAGTGGACTTCGAAGTCCCTATCATTCTTGGTAGGCCATTCTTAGCCACCGGGAAAGCTCTACTTGATGTTGAAGCGGGAGAATTGACATTTAGGGTCGGTGATGAAAAAGTGGTGTTTCACGTTTGCAAATCCATGCGCTAACCAAATAGCACCGAAGTGTGCTCGTTTGTGGACATTGTCACGGCGGTGATAGTGGATGACACAAGCGCCATGATTAATGCTGAGGATCCTCTTGAAGCGGTACTTTTGAACATGGAGGTCAATGATGATGCCGATCGTGTTGAATGTGTAAATGCTTTGCATGGTATGGGCTCGTACATTTATGAGCCGAGGAAGCTATCTTTGGATCATGAGAATCGCAAGACTCCTCCCACTAAGCCATCTATTGAGGAGCCGCTGGTGTTGGAGTTGAAACCACTTCCTCCTCACCTCAGTTATGAATACTTGGGTCCTAATTTTACTTTGCCAGTTATAATTTCCTCTTGCTTAACTAACATGCAGGTTGACGCCACTTTGGAGGTCTTACAAAAGCGCAAACGAGCAATTGGATGGACTTTGGCGGATATTCGGGGAATAAGCCCCGCGTTTTGCATGCACAAGATCATATTGGAGTAGAATGCTCGACCATCACTTAAGCACCAAAGAAGATTGAATGAAGCCATGCAAGAGGTTTTCAAAAAGGAGATTATCAAATGGTTGGATGCCGGGGTGGTCTACCCCATCTCGGATAGTTCTTGGACCTCTCCGGTCCAATGTGTTCCAAAGAAGGGTGGCATGACGGTTGTCACCAATGCAAAAAATGAGCTGATTCCTACTCGTATAGTTACGGGTTGGAGAGTGTGTATGGATTATAGAAAGCTTAACAAGGTGACAAGGAAGGACCATTTTCCATTGCCTTTCTTGGATCAAATGTTGGACCGACTTGCGGGTAGAGCTTATTATTGCTTCCTAGATGGCTATTCGGGGTACAATCAAATACTCATTGCCCCAGAGGATCAGGAAAAGACAACTTTTACATGTCCCTATGGCACATTCGCTTTCTCTCGAATGCCATTCGGATTGTGTAATGCCCCAGCTACTTTTCAGAGGTACATGATGGCGATCCTCACCGACATGGTGGAAGACATTCTTGAGATATTTATGGATGACTTCAGTGAGTAGGGGATTCTTTTAATGATTGCTTGGCCAATTTGGATCGTGTGTTGGCAAGATGTGAAGATACAAACCTTGTGCTTAATTGGGAAAAGTGTCACTTTATGGTGCGAGAAGGAATTATATTGGGCCACAAAGTTTTGAAGAATGGCATCGAGGTTGACAAGGCAAAGATAGAGGTCATTTCAAGGCTCCCTCCCCTAACTCTGTCAAAGGGGTGAGGAGTTTCTTAGGGCACGCCGAGTTCTATCGGTGCTTCATAAAAGATTTTTTCAAGATTGTGAACCCATTGTGTAAGCTTTTGGAGAAGGATGCCAAGTTTGTATTTGATGAGAGATACATGGAATCTTTTGAGTTGTTGAAACAAAAATTGACTACTACCCCCATCTTTACCGCACCTAATTGGAACTTTCCTTTTGAACTTATGTGCGATGCAAGTGATGTGGAGGTAGGAGCGATACTTGGCCAAAGAATCAACAAGATGTTCCATCTGGTGTACTACTCAAGCAAAACGATGAACGAGGCTCAACGGAACTATACCGTCACCGAGAAGGAGCTGCTAGCCATTATGTTTGCCGTGGAAAAATTTTGTCCTTATCTTATGGGGGCCAAGGTGATTATTCATACCGATCATGCCGCCCTTAGGTACTTGATGACAAAGAAGGACTTCAAGGCAAGATTGCTGAGATGGGTACTACTTCTTCAAGAGTTTGATCTAGATATTGTTGATTGCAAAGGTAGTGAAAATCAAGTGGCGGACCACTTGTCCCGTCTAGAGGAGGAGGGGAGACAATCTAATGGCCTTGAAATCAATGATTCTTTCCCGGATGAGCAACTTCTAGCAGTGTCAATGCATGATATGCCGTGGTTCGCCGATGTCGCCAACTATCTTGTGTCCGGTATGGTCCCATGTGAGCTCTCTTCCAACCAAAGAAAAAAGCTAAAGCGGGATAGCTTAGACTTCTATTGGGATGATCTATATCTTTTCAAAATTTGCACGGATGGAGTAATTAGAAGGTGTGTCCCGGAGAGCGAACAAATGAGCATCTTGGAGGCTTGCCACTCTTCTTCCTATGGTGGTCATCATGGGGGAGTGTGGACGGCTTACAAAGTCTTGAGCTGTGGATTCAATTGGCCGACAATCTTCAAAGATTTTAGTGATTTAGTGAAGAGATGTGATGCATGCCAAAGGGTTGGTGGAATTTCAAAGAGAGATGAGATTCCTCTAAACACCATTCTAGAAGTTGACATTTTTTATGTATGGGGCATTGACTTCATGGGACCTTTCGTGAGTTCTTGTGGGAACACATATATTTTGGTAACAGTGGACTATGTGTCAAAGTGGGTTGAAGCCGTGGCTCTTCCTAACAACGAAGCCCGAAGTGTTGTGAACTTTTTGAAGAAATATATCTTTACAAGATTTGAGAACCCCCGTGCTATCATTAATGATGGGGGCTCTCATTTTTGCAACAAGGCTTTCGATTCATTGTTGACCAAGTATGGAGTTAATCACAAAGTCACTACCCCATACCATCCCCAAGCAAGTGGTCAAGTCGAAGTTTCAAACCGAGAAATCAAGAGCATCTTGTCTAAAATGGTCAATGCCAATAGGACCGATTGGTCAAAGAAACTAGATGATACTCTTTGGGCTTATAGGGCAGCCTATAAAATGCCAATTGGTATGTCTCCTTACCGGTTGGTATTTGGTAAGGCTTATCATCTTCCGGTAGAGCTTGAGCATAAAGAGATGTGGGCCTTGAAAAAGCTGAACTTAGAATGGGATGTAGCGGCAAATCTCCGGGTAGATCACTTGAATGAGCTTGACGAGTTTAGGTTTCATGCTTACTCCAGCTCGTCCTTATATAAGGACAAGATGAAGTACCTTCATGACAAATATGCTCGAAGCAAGGAATTCAAGGTTGGTAACATGGTCCCTCTCTTCAATTCTCGATTGAGGTTATTCCCGGGAAAGCTCAAGTCAAAGTGGAGTGGCCCTTTTGAAGTAGTAGGTGTGACCCGTTTGGAGCTCTTGACTTAAAGAACAAGAATAGTGAAATATTTCGAGTTAATGGTCATCGAGTGAAGCACTATTTGGGGAAGCCGGATGATAGCCAGGTTGTGGCACTCTTGCACTTGAAATGATGGAATGGTAACGTGCGTCGTGCCGTGACGTTAAATCATGCGCTTCTTGGGAGGCAACCCATGTCTTTTTCTTTTTCTTTGTTTTTCTTCATCGGTAGAATAGGATTTTTGAGCTAACAGTGTGTGATGTGTTGCAGGGAGTATGTGGAAATAATGCAGGGAAAACATAAAAGTGACCAGTCTCTGAAGTTTTGCCACACGGCCGCACAACAAATCAGTACGGTCCGTGTGGTTTGTCTAAGCCAAAGAACTGAACCTCAGGAAACCCACGCGGCCCGCGTGGAAAAAGTGTGCGATCCGTGTGGGATGGACAAAAAGAGGATAAAAAATTGGCAGGTCTCGGAAGTTAACCACGCGGCCACGCACCAAATCAGTGCGGTCCGCGTGGAAACTAGTCACTTGAACAGGTTTCTGAAGTTTGTCACGCGGCCGCAACACAAATCAGTGCGGTCCGCGTGACTTTGCTGGAAAAATGAATGAGGGGTAAATTCTGCGCGGCCCGCGTGACAAAAGTGTGCGGCCGCGCAGGTGGGTAAGTAAGGGGTCCCACGTCCTTTTCTATAAATAGGGACCCCTGGCCTTCATTAAACCTTTTGGCCAAATTTCCTTTTGATAGCTTTCACTGTTCATTCCCGTAATACTTGTGCTTCAATTGCAAATATAACTACTTCTTGGTAACATTTCATTTCTAATTCATCATCTACTTTACTTTATTTTGTGTATAAATTAATTAATGTTAGAATAACTTCTTAATTTCATTAATTTTTCCTCTTTAATTGACAAAATTAGAATCAAACATGATAATTATAGAATTGGGGCTAAGTTCTTGTTAGAAATAACTGAGTAGGGACACCTAGGACACATGGTGTTGAAAACAATGGACTTAATTGAACAAATGCACCCTGCCAGTTTAGTCTTGCCCTACGCGGTCGCACACCATTGTGCGGTCCGCGTGCTTGATTTTCATGAAGAGCCAGACCTACGCGGCCGCGGTCCAAATCAGTGTGGACCGCTTGCCCAAGGTTTAGAGAATGAAAACTTTGGTTATCTCTTCTGTGCGGACCGCGTTGACCTCACGCGGCCGCGATCCAAATCAGTGCGGTTCGCGTGGGTCAACTTCAGAGAGTTGGTTAATTTGTTGATCAGCATGTGTGGACCGCGTCCATTTCTGGGCGGTCTGCATTGACCTCACACGGCCGCTATGCAAATTAGTGCGGCCCGCGTGGGTCAACTTCAGAGGATTATGCATGTAGCTGCTTAGCCTGTGCAGACCGCGTGGCAAAAGGTTGCGGTCCGCGTGACCTCTGTTACCCTACTGTGCATGTTCTTTGTATATACTCTTATTTCATTGTATATTGCTCACGTGCTTCGACTAACCAATCTAGACTCTACCTTTTGCAGACAATGACGAAGAAACATATTGCACAATATGGGGGTAAACAACCCGGGAGGGGTGGTCCCTCCCGAGGGGAAAAGGCAAAAGGATTGTAAAACTCACCCCGGAGGTCCGGGAAAACATAAAGAAAACCCGAAAGTTGATTCGGGAAGCTGACAGAGCGGCCTCTCATTCCACGGGGAGTGATTACATACCTTCTAGAAGTATCACCTCGGAGTCTGCCCCCTCCCACATGTCCGTCTCAGTACCCAACATGGCGTCATCATCTCCAGACAAAGACCAACCCACAGCTGCCACCTCCAAACCAATAAATGTAGTCTCAAACTCGTCTGATGAGTCTCGAGCTGAGAAGAACAGTGATGATGAATACTCCATTTCTCCCACAACTTCACTATCAGGGGAGAGTGGAGGACAAGCGGAAGGAGGAGAGCCACAAGTGGGTGGTATAGAGCGGACAAGGGACCCTAATGTGTGGACTGATAGGTTTGTGGGTCAGCTGGCATGGCACAAGTTCAGAGAGTGGTGGCCAAAGAGGAGATTGATCCCGGAGAGGAGATTCATCGATGCGGACTTGCTACCGCACAACCCTCATGTGCAAGCACAATTCCATACTAGAGAGGGTTGGAGCTTCTTCAAGGAGCGGGTGGAGAATGCGAATGAGCATATGGTCAAAGAATTCTATGCAAACATCCACCATATAGTCTGGGATTCTACCACCACAAAAGTGAGGGATCAAGTTGTGTTGTTTGATGGGAAGTCCTTAAATGAATTCTTGGGGTTCGCGGATGAAGATGAGTCCCAATATCTGGAGAAGTTGGCCTTGAAAGAGGAGGCCCGTCCTTGGTTAGCAGAAGTGCTAGCTGCTCCCGGAACTGTTCCGGTGTGGCTAAAGGCACAAGAGAAGATTTATAGGAACACCCTCAGCTTTGAAGCAAAAGGGTGGTTGACCTTTGTCTGCAACCGATTGGACCCTACCACTCATGACTATTCAGTGCCTATTGATCGAGCGGTGTTGGTAGCTTCAATTATGGCCGTTTTCCCATTGAATGTGGGAAATATCATGCATCAGGTAATCTTAACTGTGGGCCACGAGACCAAGACAAACTACCCCTTCCCCAACACATTGACATTGTACTTCAAGGAGATGAAAGTGAAAAGAAAGAAATTTGATGTACTGGTGCCTCCTGCGGAGGCTTATTCGTGGTATGATCAAAAGGGTCCGGACAGCCCTAAGACGGCCAAGAAGAGCCAAGTCACCACTTCCACGATGTGAGCACGTAATTTTTGCACCGGGCATATAATTCCAAAATCAAATAAATATGTTTTTGAGTGCAATTACTTGCTTTGTTTGAAATTAGCTATACTTTATGTGTTTGAGTAAGTAGAAATTAGAAAAAATCAAAAAAAAAATAGGCTAGATAATTACTTTGTTTTAATTAGATAAGTTTTAGTTTAAGTAGCGGAAATTAGAGAAAAATAGTAGAAAAATTGCAAAAATTACTAAATAATTAGGTTAAGTAGGAAATTAGGTTTTTATTTTATTCCATAATAAAAAATATATAAAAGAAAATACATAAAAAATAATTAAATAGTAGAAAATACAAAAAATACCTATAGTTTTAATAAAACTGGGCCAGTACAATTCATTTTGTCTAGCCCAGTGAACTGGCCCATTGTTTGGCCTGTTTGATCCCAAAAGAGATACAATCTCTGCCGTCAGTCTTGTTTAATCCAATGGCTGAGATAAAGGGACGGATTAATTAGTTATTTAAATAATTGAGAGTTAATCTGAGCCGTCTATTTGAATGATCTAACGGGCGAGACATTTTGATCTCATTGATGACAAAACGATGGCGTTTTAGTAATGTTTCTAATAACCGTTGATCTTTATTAGATCAACGGTTCAGATTTCATCAATTGCCCCAAGTATATAAGGCTTTGGTCTGAATAGACCAAGCCATTTGTAACCCCATTAATCCTAGCCGCCCCAAACCCTTTCTCCTCTCTCCTTCTTCGTCTCCTTCATCACCTTCAAGCCTTAACCAGACATGGCGGCCACCACTCTCCACGGTGGTCGCCGGCCATCACCTATCCTTCTTCATCTCCCTCGCCTTCTTCTCCTTCTTCTTCACCCCAAAACACCAGAAAAACCTTGAAACCCTTCCTGTTCTTCAAGTCCCGGTCACCGGAACTCACCACCGGTGACCACCAAAGAATGAATCTCACCTCCAAACCAACGCCAAAAAGACCGTCTTGGTCTGATCTACACAACCACACCACTCGCCTCCTTCGAATCTCTCCGGAGCTCTTCGAATATCCAAAATAAGGTCGCCGGAAACCCAACTCCGGCGACTCCAAAACTTGAACCGCCCAAAGACCTTGTCTTTTACCTTCCCAAATGCCCCGCAAACTCAGAAACTCCAAAAGGCTTCATCTTGAAGTCAAACAACAGAAAACAGAAAGAAAAATGAGGAAAAAGAAAATAAAAAAAAAGATAATAAAGAAGAGCCTGGAAGACTAAGACTGGAAATGAAAAGAAAAAGAAAAAGAGAAGAAGTAAAATAAGGAAGCTCAGGGGACCGGCCCTGCGAGCTAAATACCCCAATCCTTTTTCTGCTTCTTTGATTTCTTTGTTTTTGTTTTGCATGTTTGTTTTTCTTTGATATTCTTTGTGTGTTTGGCATGTTTTAGTTAACCGCATGAACTAAGTTTTTTTTTTTTTTAGTCTTTGATAAGTTTCTGTTTGATCTATGTTTGCTTGTCTTACATGTTTCTTTTTGTCCTTTTCTATATCTCATGCTTCACATGTTTAGTGGTTAGTCAGCTGCTATATCTATCTCATTTGTGTGCTTCCCTGTTTGAACTACTGTTCTGATATCTTTTTCTTGTCTTTGTCTTCTGTTAGTATTAGACCTTTCAATCTCGTTGATCTTCGACATCTCCTTTGCATGTTTAAGTTTCGACTCTAGTCTTCTTTGTTAGCTTTTAATAGTTTGAATGATTCTTCTCTCCTGATTAGTTATAAGGTTCTTATCTGATTGTTTCTTCTTTTGTTTCACATCTTTTTGCATGTTTCTCTGATGATTAGTCATAAGGTTTCTTAGCTTGCTCCTTTTTTTAGCCTGTTAATGATGGGATTTTGTATGTTATCTGTCTTGTTTTGATCCCATGGTTCTTTGTTCTAAGATCAGAGATTTCATTTTTTCCTTGTTATTTTAGCTGTTGAGTTCTGATTTCACTGCAAAAAGCATGACCTTTGATCTTTGTCTTCTGTTTAAAATCAAGCTCAAGTTACTGTGGCCACTCTTGTTGCCTTTGGCTTTTAATGATCTATGATAGAACTAGGCTTCTGTTTCATCTTGTTCATCTTCATGGTGTTTGCTTCAAATCATGTTCTGTTAAGTCATAGGAGTTACCTTGGATTCCTTTTCCTTCTTCATCTTGTAAATATTATAGTCTTTGATCTATTTAGTTTTCATAGTCTAGCTTTCTCCTATTGTCATGCATGCTTAGTTCTAATATTAGCTTAACTTTATTCTGTTTTCATCTTTATATTAAGTTGCTTTTGAAGTATCCTGATTGAACTTTCCTGTCTCTTCTTCACTGTTCTCCATATCCTTCCTTACTTCATCTTCATGTCTATATCAAGCTAGGATTAGTACTTGAAAGTGAATTCTGTTATGCTGAGCCATGTTGACTGTTTTATGAGAGTCTGTGCTTATATGTGTAACTGTGCCATGAACCTTAAAAGTTCTAAAGTTTTTCAAACTGCCATATGACTTGAACTGGTAGTAACTAGGTCTGAACTGACATGAATTCATACTGAATCACATGTAGTCTGATGATATAAGTTAATTGACTAAAATTCAATCATATCAATTGTTTCCTCTGAGTTTGAGTTGATTAATGCATGTTTATTGGATCATATGTAGTTCTATATACAATGCATGTTGAGAATGATTAAGTTTTGCTAGTTTTTGCTTCTTATGAATGCCTGATTAATTGTTGAACTTTAGGGGAATTGGTTATAGCTGCTAGCATTAGGTTCCATGAAAATGGTTAGTTTTTAAATAGGCTAAAATAGAAAATCACAAAAAATAGGCTATTACTTAAATAAGTGACCAAGAGTGGTCAATTTTGCAATTGACTTACTCTATTAGGTCTGTCACACATTGGCCAACACTGAAGTAGGCTAATTATGTCAAAATGGGCTAAATCTGCAAATGCAGACTTGCCCAGGCTCTGTTTGAGCCCTGAACCTTAGGTGGCTAGGTTTGCAAAGACCTTAGTCCATCCTATGTTCAGTAATTGGGCTTCAATTGCCAGGCTAAGTCTCAACTTGAGACTGGCCATTAGTTAAATAGGCTGGAAGCTTTGATTGAGCAGGCTAGTCCTGCAATTTAGTTTATTTGACCTGAAATTCATAAAAATAGGTTATTAAGAAATAATTGGCCTAAGAGTGGTTAACTTTGCAAAAGGTTGACCAATTCTATAAGGCCCTAACACAAAGCCCACCTTAAAAAGGGGCTGGTTGTGCAAAATGACTAAGTTTGCAAATGCAGACTTGCCCAGGCTCTATATCGAGCCCTGAACATTAAAAATGGCCAAACCTGTAAAGGTTTTGGGCCCAACTGTTATGTAATTGGGTTTAATACCCAAGCCAAGTCTCAACTTGAGACTGGCTAGCCTTTAAATAGTTTAATTTCATTAATAAAGCATGCTAGTCCTGCAATTAGTTTTAAATTGAAATAATGTGGTCTTAACTAATTGGAATTAAGCTAAATAGGCTAAAATTGAAATAGTTCTCAATAGTAGACCTGGCCAGCCCTTAAATACCAATGCAGGGGCTGGCTATTAGTTAAATAAATCCCAAAAGCTGGAATCTGACCTAGGTAGGCTGGGTAAATCAACAGTGCCCTTAGGGGCACAATTGGGAATTAATTTGGTAAAACAGTGAATAGGGTGAAACATAAGAGGGTAAGTGAGTCATTTGTACCCCTGATTTCTGCAATTTTGCAGAGATTTAAGGGTATAATGGTCTCCCTAAAAAGGGAAATCTGTAAAAATCCCAAACACTTAGGGCTACATTGGTAAAAAGCCCCAAAAAGGAATCTTTGGAACCTTCCAGCACATGCTGGAAGGGTTTCTGTTAACTGATTTGGGTACCTTAGTGTACATTGGGTAAGTTTAAGAGGGGGAAAGTTAGGATTTTATCCCATACTTTCTCCCCAAGTTTCAGCCCCTGGTTTAGCTATAAATACACCCTAAAAAGGGGCTGAAAGGGGTTCGAAAATTTGGCAATCTGGAATTCACATTAGGCTGGCTCTTTGAGAGAAAATTCATAGAAAGAACACCAATATAACAATAGAATTCTTAGGCATTTGTTCGAGTGAGAATCTGGTTCAGTCGCCTGTGTTTGTGGTTTTCTGCTCAAGTGTGTGCCTGGGTTTCTATTTGCTCTTGCTGTGGTGTTTTATTTTCGTGGAATAATCCATCTCTCTGTTGCATTGCTGTTCGAAACCTTGCTTTGCTTATCTGCCTGACTCCCTAGACTCATTGGATTTTTCTTTGTGATTCAGGTACATATCTTTTTCATTTGAAGTTGTAATGGCGGATTAATTGAATAAGAATGAAGACCCAGCTTAATTGCCTATTATTAGGAATTTGTAGTTCAGTTTTGTATTATTGCCTTAATAATCTGGATTTGTAGTTTAGTGGTAGTATAGAATGTAGTAGCTGAAAAACAGAAATCAAACAATTGATGTAATAGCTTAGTGATAGAGTAGGTAGTATAATAGTAGTAGTAGTAAGTAGCACCTCACTTAGTTAATTAGGTAAAATCTCTAAAAACAAAGTTAATTGACTATCACATAAGACAATAATAACAAAGCTCATAGTAGAATCATCAACATACTCACGTAATTAGTCTATTTCGTCGATATTCAGATTTTAACAAGTTAGAAGAGGAAATAATCGGATGAAGTAACATTCAAGGTGAAATTGGTTTTAAGGTTGTCAAACAAGTCTGATTCACATTGCCATCAGTAGTCAATCATATCTGTAAATGAGTATATTGATACAAACAAGTTCAAAAGGGGAACCATAGCTAGAGAATCTGACAACTAGTTTGCAATTGGGTTTACAATATTGATTGGGGTCTAAATCATATAAAGTCGACAATATAACTATGTATGTTTAGTTAATCACTTAGTCTTAGGTCATTTGTAGATAATTAGCTTAATTACTCGGTAGGTTTCTGATATAATCGAATTGTTCTTCCTTAGAATTTGTTAATGTAGATGTTGGTATCAATTTATTAGTAAAAGTCGAGATCATAAAAAAGTCTTTTAACTCTAGTCTGGGGTATAGTAGATAATTGATTCATGATTTGTTGATAGGTTGTATACTGATTTCTCTTTAAATGAATAAAACATTTTGAATTCATTCTATTTTACATCATTGTTCTGTTTACGTCTCTGATTTTAGTTATTTCAATCTGTTATATAAACGGGCTTAAACTGCGTCATGAATTCTCTCGAAGTCTCAAGTGCGAGCCTGAAGACTGCCTGGGCTTTAAGGCCTGGGCTGGCCCAATGCTGATCCAGTTAAGCGAATGAAGAGACCAGGCCCAATAAACAACAAAAATTACGGGCCGGAATGTTTAATATTAGAAATCGATTAAGGAAAAAACAAATGTAGAAATGGTAGCCAAATACTAGTATTGAATCCTTTAATGAAAATTGGGACGAGCCTCGCCCGAATAACAAACACCGGGGCCCCCATTTAGTAATAAGATAACATAGTAGAACCGGAGAGGCTAATAGCGAATTCCATTGCCTCTCCCAAAAGTTAAAAGCCGATAGACGTTATTTAGGGCACGATTTTAATGTACTTTCCATTGAACGAGTGTGCACTTGGTGCGACTCAAATCCAAATCTCGGCAAAGCCAAAATACACCGAAAGTCATAGGCGTACTGGTTGCGGTATGACTCGAGGCGTGTTTTCGCGATGCCGCAAATTCTTTAAAATAATATTTATGTAAAAAGCACTATACGTTGTTAAAATCTGTGATTAAGTCAAGCAAGAGTCGGGAACGACAATTGAGCGACCGTGCTAAAACCACAGAACCCGGGAATGCCTAACACCTTCTCCCGGGTTAACAGAGTTCCTTATCCGGACCTCTGCTTCGCAGACATTTTTAAGAGTCAAAATTCCTCGGATTCGGGATTAACCGGTGACTTGGGACACCATTATCATTCCCAAGTGGCGACTATGATTAATCTCAATAAAATCCCGAACCGATTGTCCTTTAATTGGAAAAACTCCTTCCCTTACGTTATTTTTATCCGTTTCAGATATTTGAGCGTCGGGGTATACCCTACGAGCATATTTATATGCTTATATTTTCCCTAAAAGTGGGGTAGTAATATGGAGGTGTGACAACTCTGGCGACTCTGCTGGGGATCCAATCCTGAACTTCGGTTTCAGGGTTTAAGAACTCGAGCTCCTTAGAATTGTCGTTCGCGTTATTGTTTGACTTCGTTATATGATTTGAACAACATGCTATGTGCTTTACCGCTTTGATATTATGTGGATTGTATATAAAATTGTGCCGAAAACCTTTCTCTCTTCACCCCGGGGATGTGCTTACTGGTTGAGACTCCCCTTTCTGTTAAAGTCACCTCAAATTAAGAAAATAGAGGCCGGATAAGTTACAAAGCCGATTGACTCCGCGGGTCACCGGTACGTAGCCCCCTCCTCGATTCGAGTTGTTCGCTCGGGTACACGGTCTAGCACTCTATGAAACCGTAAAATTTTGAACATAGGTCTAGGACGATTATTTGCATCATATTTGACTTAGGGGACTCAACACAGGGGTTGGGTCCGTCTAGGACAGGTGACCCGGTATTGGAAAAGATCGAGCATGTTATGTGTTGCATTTTTATTGTCCTTGATCGTTATGCGGACCGGCGGAAATCCCGAGGATAGAAAAATTGTTGAAAAAGAAAAAAAGAGAGAGAGAGAGGAAAATAAGATTTATAGGAAATAGGTATCCAAAAATTTGAAAATCTGAAAAAAAGGTGGAACAATTTTGTTGAAATAATTGGTCAAATAATCTGACCGAACTACGCAGGTTTGATTCTCACCATTAGGTGGGATACGTAGGCAACCCTTAAACGGGTCCAACCACACTTTTAGAAAAACACCAAAAAGATTTTCCTTTCAAATAATCGAGGTGATCGCTATTTTTAGAAATGGCCGAATGTTCCGAAAGGACGCCGGAAGGCTGTTTTGGCAAAAATGGCCACTTCGAAAGTCATTTTCTTTTCTTTCTTCAAAAAATGAAAACTTGCATTGAAAAAGATTTTCCTTTTTTCTAAAATAAAATCGCCTTAATAAATGTGCAGGACGAGCACAATGATGAATGAACATTTCTCCCTAAATAAAATCCCTTTGGAGCTGAAATTATGGTGGCAAGACATGGGATCAGATGGTCAAGACTGGGTCAAAGTTTACTTAAAAGGCCTTACGGGGTTATTAGACATGGTTCCCCGAGGCGATGTGATTAGAGCGTTGGCCACGTTTTGGGATCCGGCACACAATGTATTGCATTTCCCAGATTTTAAACTCACCCCTACTTTAGAGGAGATTGCCTTCTATATCGGAAAGACTGAGGTCCCGTTAAAAGGAAAATACCCGGTATCTCCGAGGACAGTAACCGTACATCGTTTCCTGGACTCTTTGAAAATTGCCAGGAATGTTCACAACGAAGATCTGGCCAACGGGTTTTGTTCCTTAAGCTTCATCTATAGTAGGTTTGGACATGTTGGGGGTTTCAACGACCTCACAAACAAGTTATGCTGCAAGTCCAACCGAGCGAAATGGGAGGAACACCAGAGGTTTGCATTTTTGGTGGCATTTCTCGGAATTGTCGTATTCCGGAGGAAAAATGGACATATCAACATAAAAGTTGCCGGGGTAGCTACCACACTGATAGTACAAGATAATTGTACTCTAGCCCCAATGATCGTAGCGGACATCTACCGTGCTCTGACTGCGTGCAAAGCGGGAGCCAACTTCTTTGAAGGGTGTAACTTGATCTTGCAAATATGGCTAATTGAACACCTATGCCACCACCCTTCGTTCTCAAGTTATGGTGCGGCTGAACGAACATGTTTGGAGGAGTTCAGTACGAGGACAAAAGAAGTAAAGTTGCCAGAGGGAGTCCAAGGTTGGATTGTGTATCTTCGATCACTAACCGACGGTCAAATCGATTGGACGTATGACTGGTTACCTCTTGACGAGGTAATGTATATGCCAACGGAGGGATCGCCATTTCTGATCATGGGTTTGAAGAGCATACAACCTTATGCCCCATACCGGGCCCTACGACAGTTGGGTAGGTGTCAAATTATTCCGAGAGATGGGGACCTCAGTGTGCAAGCTATGGAGATTGGTCCGGACGGGCAATTCCCGGAAGCAAAGATCCGGCAAATCTGGAATGAGTGCCAAAATTTGAAAACTGATACTTGTGTGCCGAATAGAGCAAAGGGGGAAATGTCGCTTGGATACTCCACATGGTACCGACGAGGGGTTGAGCACGAACGTCTTTCGAAGAGACCTCACTTGCAAGATCTGATAGAGCAATCCAAGGAGAATCAGAACTGGGTGGCCAAGGAAAAAGAATACAAGGCCAAAATCAGCTTGTTGGAGGATAAATTGAGAAATCTCCATTTCGAAAGTGGCTTACAAGCAGCATCCGATGAAGTGGAGAAGAAACAGCTGAAAAAAGAAAATGAGATGTTGAAGGCTCAAATGGCTCAAATGAAAATTGCATCCGAGACCCCAGTTCGCTCAGCCCGGGATGAAAAGTTAATTGAGATTCTCCGGCGCAAAGTAAATGACTACAGCTTCGATTTGGACAAAGCTGAAAAAGAGTTAGTCAGGGCTCGGAAGCAAATAGACAGAGATGCTGAGGAAAGAGCCAAGTTGGTTCGGCAATTACAAGACAAGCACGATTTTGAGGTAGCTCAGCTTAGAAAGAAAATAATTTCAGCCACGGTTAAAAGTAACAAGATCATCAAGGATCTTGAAGAAGAGAGAGAGCATTGTTACACAACTATGGCTAGATTATAACTGGAGCTGCAGCAAGTGCAAAAAGATAGCCAACATACCTTGGATGCTTGCACTGAACAAATAAGCCGGTTATTGCAAGAAAAGGGGGTCATCCGAGAAAAGATTGTTCGCATTGCCCAATACATCACCCGGAAGAGTCAACTGTGTGAAGATATGTCTCGAGGAACCTTTGTATCAGTAGTGAATTTCTTCGTGCAACAAGTCATGTCTGACCTAGATAGGCTCCAAAGAGGATTAGCACATAGGCGCCGAACGATGCCTCGCGGGCACTAGGAGCATTAATGTACTCATAGGGCATGCATCATCTTTTATATTTTTTCCTTTTATAACATCACCTTGTAATCAATGTTTTGAATTATCAATGGAAAATCAAGTGTTGTTATCAATTCTTTCGCTTTATGTCATTTCTTTTAAATTCGCTAGGCAAATAAATAGAAACGTAATTATGAAGAAAAAAAAAGAGAGAGAAAGAAAAAGCAAGAGAAAGAAGAAAAAAAAAAGAAAAAAAAGAAAAGAAAGAAAAAAAAAGAAAGAAAGAAAGAGAAAGAAAAGGAAAGAAAAGAAAAGAGGGGAAAAAGAGAAAAGTGATCGGTCCAAATGAGCAGCGGCCGGGATGATGCATGACGACTCGAGAAAATGTATTTGTTTTTAAAGTCATTGCATTCTATTCATGCGCTAACAACTAATGGGTGTTGATGCTTGTGAGTCCAGATTCTCTAGGCAACTGGCATTCTGGCTACCCACCCATACAACACAAGATACAAAAAGATGACGAAAGCTGTGTCCCAAGAAATTGAGGCAACTATCGTGGATCCTGCTCATGAAGAGGAGATTGTGGACGTACCAGGAATGAAGGAGGAAATGTACAAACTGAGGCAGCAGATGGCCGAGATGTACCAGGCCTGGTCTAGAGGTCAACCCCTGCCAGCTTACCCTGCCAACCCCGCATATATCCCTCCAGCCAACCCCAATCCTGAACCACCTACAATGAATTCATCCTCCACATACCCCGATTACCCTCACTATTATGCCTCCACCTCCCAGGTACCACCACCTCCAGTCAAACAAGCACCACCTCACATACCTCAAGTTGCTCCAGTGTATGTGGCACCTCCACCCGCTGCCATACACAAATCCTCCAGTGAACCGATGTTTCATATACATGATCCTCACTACTACCCTCTAGATCCAACTTTCCGACAACATGAGTCTCATGCTCCGTTGATAGAAACAAGTGAAGAAAGAATTGCCAAGAGTGTCGGGCAAGAAGAGATGGCTAGAAAAGTGAAAAGTCTAGAGAATGCCTTCCGCACTATGCAAGGATTAGGAGGGCAGGTGAGTGTAGCCTACAAGGACTTATGTCTATTCCCTGAGGTGCAACTTCCCGTGGGATTTAAGTTGCCAAAATTCGATATGTATAGCGGACACGGAGATCCGGTAGCTCACCTCAGGATTTCACTTTAGGCTGGCTCTTTGAGAGAAAATTCATAGAAAGAACACCAATATAACAATAGAATTCTTAGGCATTTGTTCGAGTGAGAATCTGGTTCAGTCGCCTGTGTTTGTGGTTTTCTGCTCAAGTGTGTGCCTGGGTTTCTATTTGCTCTTGCTGTGGTGTTTTATTTTCGTGGAATAATCCATCTCTCTGTTGCATTGCTGTTCGAAACCTTGCTGTGCTTATCTGCCTGACTCCCTAGACTCATTGGATTTTTCTTTGTGATTCAGGTACATATCTCTTTCATTTGAAGTTGTAATGGCGGATTAATTGAATAAGAATGAAGACCCAGCTTAATTGCCTATTATTAGGAATTTGTAGTTCAGTTTTGTATTATTGCCTTAATAATCTGGATTTGTAGTTTAGTGGTAGTATAGAATGTAGTAGCTGAAAAACAGAAATCAAACAATTGATGTAATAGCTTAGTGATAGAGTAGGTAGTATAATAGTAGTAGTAGTAAGTAGCACCTCACTTAGTTAATTAGGTAAAATCTCTAAAAACAAAGTTAATTGACTATCACATAAGACAATAATAACAAAGCTCATAGTATAGTCATCAACATACTCACGTAATTAGTCTATTTCGTCGATATTCAGATTTTAACAAGTTAGAAGAGGAAATAATCGGATGAAGTAACATTCAAGGTGAAATTGGTTTTAAGGTTGTCAAACAAGTCTGATTCACATTGCCATCAGTAGTCAATCATATCTGTAAATGAGTATATTGATACAAACAAGTTCAAAAGGGGAACCATAGCTAGAGAATCTGACAACTAGTTTGCAATTGGGTTTACAATATTGATTGGGGTCTAAATCATATAAAGTCGACAATATAACTATGTATGTTTAGTTAATCACTTAGTCTTAGGTCATTTGTAGATAATTAGCTTAATTACTCTATAAGTTTCTGATATAATCGAATTGTTCTTCCTTAGAATTTGTTAATGTAGATGTTGGTATCAATTTATTAGTTAGTCGAGATCATAAAAAAGTCTTTTAACTCTAGTCTGGGGTATAGTAGATAAATGATTCATGATTTGTTGATAGGTTGTATACTGATTTCTTTTTAAATGAATAAAACATTTTGAATTCATTCTATTTTACATCATTGTTCTGTTTACGTCTCTGATTTTAGTTATTTCAATCTGTTATATAAACGGGCTTAAACTGCGTCATGAATTCTATCGAAGTCTCAAGTGCGAGCCTGAATACTGCCTGGGCTTTAAGGCCTGGGCTGGCCCAATGCTGATCCAGTTAAGCGAATGAAGAGACCAGGCCCAATAAACAACAAAAATTACGGGCCTGGAATGTTTAATATTAGAAATCGATTAAGGAAAAAACAAATGTAGAAAACGTAGCCAAATACTAGTATTGAATCCTTTAATGAAAATTAGGACGAGCCTCGCCCGAATAACAAACATCGGGGCTCCCATTTAGTAATAAGATAACATAGTAGAACCGGAGAGGCTAATAGCGAATTCCATAGCCTCTCCCAAAAGTTAAAAGCCGATAGACGTTATTTAGGGCACGATTTTAATGTACTTTCCATTGAACGAGTGTGCACTTGGTGCGACTCAAATCCAAATCTCGGCAAAGCCGAAATACACCGAAAGTCATAGGCGTACTGGTTGCGGTATGACTCGAGGCGTGTTTTCGCAATGCCGCAAATTCTTTAAAATAATATTTATGTAAAAAGCACTATACGTTGTTAAAATATGTGATTAAGTCAAGCAAGAGTCGGGAACGACAATTGAGCGACCGTGCTAAAACCACGGAACCCGGGAATGCCTAACACCTTCTCCCGGGTTAACAGAGTTCCTTATCCGGATCTTTGCTTCGCAGACATTTTTAGAGTCAAAATTCCTCGGATTCGGGATTAACCGGTGACTTGGGACACCATTATCATTCCCAAGTGGCGACTCTAATTAATATCAAATAAAATCCCGAACCGATTGTCCTTTAATTGGAAAAACTCCTTCCCTTACGTTATTTTATCCGTTTCATATATTTGAGCGTCGGGGTATACCCTACGAGCGTATTTATATGCTTATATTTTCCCTAAAAGTGGGGTAGTAAAAGGGAGGTGTGACACACCACAGCTGGCCAGTCTGAGGGGCCAGTTGCCATCACTGAGCAGACCACTTCCCTCCCTCCGGGTCCTTCCACAGCACCTTCCTCCTCTACAGCTAATCCGGAGATTCTAGTCTCCAAGACGCACCGGTTCACTGCCAACCAGCTTACCTATACATTGACCGGTTTGAACAACTGGATGTCGGCTGTGACATCCAAGTTGTCCATATTGACGACAGCGGTTCAGGCCCATAGTGCACCAGTGACGGTGGAGGTCCCAGCTTCTATTGAGGACACACTGAAGAAGATCCTGAAAAACTAGGAAAAGATGATGAAGAAGCGGGATAGTCTGGCTGAGGCAGTTGACACACATAGCAAGGCCCTCAAGAGCCTTGCTAGGGAGCATAGGAAGCTGAGAAAGACCAAGGCCTCGATGGAGTCAGTTTCAGCTTTAAAGGAGCAAGTGGACAAGTTGGTAGCTGATCAGTTACCTCTTGATCTATTATTTGGAGAGCCGGCCGTAGAGCCACAGGCGGAGCAGCCACATGAGGAGCCCAGGACACACAAAAAGAGGAAACTCCCCAACACTGAGGGAGTTGTGATCATGGTAGCTCCTGAGCAGGAGGGGCCCTCCAGTGCACCCACAGCAGATGAGCCTCCTCTAGAGCAAGCACCTGTCCGAGCAACACAACAGCAGGTTGGGGACCAGTCTGAGGTCCCCACCACTACAACGGACGAGGGAGCCAGTCAGAGTCATCCGGTTGATCAGGCTTGAGGGGCCATCTATATTCTTTCTTTTATGCTTATTTGATAGTTAGCATTGGGGACAATGCTAGCTCTTATTCGTGGGGTGTGCCCTACTGTTTTGATTTTGGACTGTATATATTTTGATTACTTTTAGTACACTCTTAGATGTAGTATTTGTATATATTTTGATACTTTGATCTACTTTAGTTTCATTTTGAACACTTTGGATTTGTATATTCGGATCTATCTTTGTACATATTCATTTGCCGTTTCATTTTTGGTTATTCTCGTAGAATAATTAGATTTTGTTTTAAGCTTTCAATAAACCCTTGGTTTTCTTAATGCCACGGTTCTTTCCAAGGGTAAAGTGTTGTGTGAACTGGGTGGCTCTTCCCTATGATAGATAGCGTGACAACTTTCTTAAGGGTTGAGTCAATTTTTTCTTTTTCTTTTTGATTTTCAAACTTTTGATAGTTAAGGGTACCTCGGTCAAACTTCACTTGGGCCTAGCACATTTGTCTCCAATCTTATGGTCAAAGACATCAAGTTGTGTCTAGAATGGTGAAAGTTGTAGCCTTGAGAATCTTGTGTTGACCGAACAACCATCGATTGGTCATATGGACCAACGCGTGCTTGAATCTATTCCGAGGTTGTTGTGGGTCTTCGACTCCATTTTTAGGATATTTGAGTGTAAGTGCGGTGAGAAATAGAATTGTGAGCCCAAATACCGAACCAATGGTCTAGAACTTGCCCCGAATGTTTGTTGAGGCGAAATCCTAGGTGAAACTTGACTTGAGAAGTGAGCGTAGGCCGTCTTTGATCCAAATGAACATACCTTGAATCATTTCTTCCAACCTACCAATAAATGAATCCCTAGTCACTCCTTTGAGCCTAAAATCTTATTCCTTCTTAAACCAAAGTGCAAGCCTATACCCATTTCAATTTAGACCTTCTCTTGGCACCCAAAATCTTTCCTTAAAGTGATTGCAAAAGTATAAGTTTGGGGGGGGGAGACAAGAAAAGTACAAGAAAGGCACCAATGTGGTAAAAAGGCACAAAAGCAAGAAGGAAAAGAAAGGCAGTGAAGAAAAAGGAAACAAAGAGAAAAACAAGCAAAAAGTTGAATAAGACCCAAAAAGGGGGGACCAAAAAGAATTGAAAAGTGAAAGGGAAGACGGAAAAATGTGAATGAAGTGATCAAAGAAGGAAGTGTCAATTGTAAAACGGAAGAGTGCCATGGTGTCTCTCTTTCAACCCTTAAAAGAAGAAATGTTCAAAAATAGTCGAAAAGGTGTACCATAAATGAATCAAAAGAAGCACTTTAGGGAAGGTTGAACCAATAAGAGCCAAACTCTTACCCTACCCAAAAAGCCTTCACAATGACTCCCAAAAAGTCTTATATGATCTTAAGTTGAGAAAAGCCTACATTAGTGGATACTTACATAAAAGGGCAAGCCTATGGTACCTAGTGTGGGGCTTAGGGTCTCTTCTTTGAGAGAGCGAGTGTGAAATCCTCCACATTCATTTGTGTGCAAATACTTTAAAAGGTGAGGTGCACTTAGGGAGAGCCGAAGATGTATGAGTTTGGGGTCCACAATAACCAAAGTGTTTTGAAAAAGGCTCCTTGATGGATCGAGTCAACCCTCGAAGATCTTGTGTCACACTTGATCCACAAAGCTTCAAATTTTCAAAAAGGTGTCAATGATACATTTGCATTAGGGACAATTGTTAGTCCCAATTGATGTTTGTGAGGTTACCCTCGGACAAATAGGGAGTGTTTTGGTGTCTTTTCTCTGAAGGTTAGGTCTTAATTTTAATTTGCTTGAGGACAAGCAAATGTTTAAGTTTGGGGGAGTTGATAACTAGGAATTTTGCATGCTTTTAAACCCCTTTTTGCCTGAGCTTTGTGCATAAAATGTGTTTAACTAGCCTTGAATTGCTTACAAGTGCCCTATTTTGCAGGTTTGAGCGACAAAAGGACGAATACCGTCAAAGAAACTCAAAAAGAAGTGAAACTAGCTAAGCGTCAAAGAAGAAGTAGAAGGACTAAAAACAAGCCTGTGCGGACCACACTGTTTTGGTGTGCGGCCGCACAGGTCGATTCAGAGATCATACCAGTCTAAGCTTCTACTGCGCAGACCGCACTGATTTAGTGTGCGGCCGCGCAGGAATGTTCAGAGAAGGCCCAGCTCACAGGAAGACCCACGCGGACCGCGTCCACTATTGTGCGGTCCGCAATGATGAAGACTAGAGAAGAAATGTTCAAGGAACAATCCCACGCGTCCACGTGCCAAATCAGTGCAGCCCGTGTGGGTGAGGAATCAGAGAGTCTGCAGTTAGAAGATTTACACAGTGCGGCCGCATGACAAATGTACGCGGTCCGCGTTACTATACCTACGCGGCCGCGTGACAAATGTACGAGGTCCGCGTGACTTGTTCCAGCACCAGTCCTTCTGAAGCCCAAATGCCCTACGCGGCCGCACGTCAAAAGTGTGCGGTCCGCGTGAGACCCGCAGGGGCACTTTTGTCCGGAAATTACTGTATAGTATAAATAGCTTCTTTTACTTTTTTAGGAGATGTCAGATATTACACAGTGACGGCTGAGCTCGTGAGAATACAATATACGCCTATTTTAGGCAATTTGTTAGTATTTTAACATTAGATTTCATTTGTAATCATTTACGATGTCTATTTCATCTTTAATTTCTTCATCTTCTTCAATTTCCATGGCTAGCTAAACCCATAGCTAGGGTTGTAGCCCAACCCTAGTGTGGATAATTAATGGGTTAGATTATTAAATGCGTAGATGATTGTGAGTGTTAGGATTTGGGTTGATTGAATGTTCTTCATTAGGATTTTGTGGTTGCAAACACTAAATCTAGTTTTGTGGGTTTGGGCTCTACTTGAGAAAGAGAGTCTAAAACCTCTCAATCAATACCAACAAGGATTTGGGATGGACCCATGAGAATGGTAGTCCCAAGTAACGGGTATAAACCTCGAGAGAGTAATTACCCAACTTGAGCCTAAAGTTGCTTGGGCAAATTAGCCTACCCAATTGGTCTCGAGAGAGTCAATTGGGCAAAATTGTTCTCTCTACTGAGAGGTGTGAGAATGAATGCATAGAGCAACGATTATCCAATAATCCCATTACATCATCCTTGCATTGAATTTCTTTACCCATTAGTTATTCCACCTAGGCAAATGCTACTTCCCTAGTCCCCTTTCCCATTTGCATAGTACACTTAGAATTAATCTTAGCATAATCTAGATTTCATAATAGTAGTTGATAAATTAGTTTGTAAAGAGAAAACACAAAAATGCTTGAAGTCAAACTAGAAGCTAAATCACAATATTAGTGCAACGCAATTCCTCACTCCAATATCTAACTCCCTCTGGATTGACTCCGAACCACTATTCGGGTAAAAGTAGTTGTGCCCGCTCATTCCTTCGGGTTGAGTTTGCTACGATCACTTTTTGGGGGCCACCACTAAATTCGAAGTTCGGACAAAGAAAAACTTCAACCAAAACTAACGGTTGGGCTTATCGTCTGTTTCGACGACCAAACCCTTCATCCCACGGTTCTTTAGCTGCAACATCGTCCCCCTCATGAACCCAGGACTGAACAATTGCAGCAGATGGTGTATCGTAACATCGAGTCCGGCCCTCTCAGCATAAGTCGTTAGTATACGACATATCTTCCATGTGTAGGAAGTAAGTTGGGTCGGACACACATTGTAGAATTTACAAAGTTCCTTCGCCAATGGGTATATGGGGAGACCACACCCAATCAAGAAGGGATATTCGTATAAAGCACAGAACCCCGGTCTGTGCACATTAGCGAAATCCTCTTCGACCACTGGCATAACCACCGTATCGAGAATCTGGCAGGAGACACGCAAGTCATCCAGTTGCGACTCAGAGAATTTACAATTTTCTCATGTAGGAGCTATGCACCGTGACAGAAAATCCCTTCGAATATATAGTTCTCGGGGAAGCACATTATCTATAGAAAGAGGGACAAGAGGCCTTCGGGCCTTTTTTCCACCCGTCGAAGAGGGGGGAACCCTAGAAGCGGGCTCATCCCCATTCCCTTCACGTTGACTCCCACGTTTCGCCATAATCAGTCTTTGACCAGAGAACAGACGCATCAACGGTTGGTAAAACTATAAAGTGAACTCAAAAAGTCAAACACAAAGTTACTGAATCCCTGTAAAAAATAAGGATATGAAGAGCTTTTCTGAGAAGTCTAAAAGATAGTGAAAATTGAACCCTCTTCCGATTTATAGTACCCCAATACACCGGATTCGAAGAGGTGAGTGTCAGAAAAGGGGCGGGAAACCGAAACGTCAAATCGCCCCCTGACCTGTCTTAAGAGCAGTTGTAATTATGACACATGCCGCTCGTGGCGTCAATTCAAAAAGAAGGCCACGTGTCAAAACATGAACGACGCCACGACGAATCGATTTTTCCACCCATTGCAGACGTATGCTGAATACGTCTCCAACAGGCGGAGGGACTAACTGTATGGGGTCGAATTAGATGTAACTGATAAGGGTCGAGTGCACCTCCCCCCACGCCTACGTGGCATCGAGGGTACGACCATCGCTCACGTCCTTAAACGACAAAGGCGTGACATCAATTTGTTAACGTAGGCGCCCCTTCCCTCCCCTCTTTACATTTTAAGGACGTCAGCAGCCCCTCGACGAATAGTACCTTTAGCGAGAAAACCCTTCATCTATATAAAGTGGGGTTTTCCTTATTGTAAAGAACAAGTGTTATTTTCTAATAATACAACTTCTGATTATCCTCTCTCTATTATTCTCTCTCTCTCTTTTTATCCTCTGAGTGATAATCATCGATAACATTCATAATTTCAGCATTTCTTCTAAGACTCATATTACAAACAATATAGATCTTTTTCTGGGGTTTATTATATTTGATTGTGATTAACCCCTTTTCTCACATTTTTGATTGTCCATAACTCATAAAGTAATCGATAATTTTTGAGTCAAACAGCCACCATAACCAACTTAATTAGTTTCATACTTCAATTAAAGGAGCAGTAAATAAAGAGAAAAGCCTAGAAGTTAGGCTATAACATACCATGGCGCTCGCAGAAACAAATTTGCAAGTTTATGCTAAACAATGTCCTAATAGCGTTAATTAGAATAAACAGTGGGCAGAATCTGAACTTATATGTTAGTACAAAAGCAACTCCTACTTTTCATGGTTGAATGTTACGGAAAGCGCAAGCTAAACCATTTTCAAAAGAAAATACATAAAGTCCTTTCCACATTGAATTCAATAATAATACAGTAAATAATTAATCATACCCTGGTATGTACTTTATTTGAATTTCTTCTCAGTTTTCGAACGTTTCTTGGGGCACATGCGCACAGCATATAATTGTACTGCAGCTTATAATATGACCTGGTATTTTCTTTATGCTTTTATGTATATACTAGATGATGCGCCTGTGCGATGCACAGATCCAATTGTTGTTTCTTTTTATTTTATTTTATTTTATTTTATTTTTTTAATATTTCTTGGTCTATTGTCAATTATACACTTTAGGGAAAGAAGAAATGGAATAGGTTTTTCTATAATAATGTATAGAACCACAATTATATGTATTGTTATTTATCTTTTGTATTATGTGCATTATAATTTTTCTGAAATCCTATTACTATACCAATCACTTTGAAACACTTGTCGAGTTTAATTAATGCTTTATTATACAGTAAGGGTGTAATGTAGGCCGGTTCAGGACCGGGACCGGACCGGGACCGCGGGCCTAGCGGTCCCAACGGTCCTGATGGACCGGTCCTGCCGAGCCGGTCTTCATGTGGGCCTAAAGCCCGTGATGGGCCGGTCCAATCGTGTAGGACCGCGAGACCGGGACCGCTAAGACCGGGACCGGGTAGCGGTCCTAGGCCGGTCTTCGCGGGCCTGGCGGGCCCCAAACGGTCCCAACGGTAATATTTTAAAAAAAAAAATTTTTTTTTTAAAAAAATGGCCCAACGGCCAGATTTAAAAACTAGCCGTTGGAGGTCAAAAATAGCCGTTTTTGGCTTTAAAATTTAGCCAAATGGTCCCCAAACTTTAATATAACCCCAAACTTTATATAATTACACTTTTTTCCAATTCTCAACTATAAATACCCCCCATTATTTCATTTTAACTCACCAATATACTTAACTTATATACATACTTACCATATATATGTATAACTTAACTTATATATATACTTAATATAAGTACTTAATACATATATATAAGTTAAGTTTATATATGTTAAGTATATATATATATTAAGTTTATATAATACTTACCATATATATATATATATATATATATATATATATACATCCGCTTGTGGCTATTAACATAGATAAACTTAACTTATATACTTAACTTATATAAACTTAATATATATATATATATACTTAACATATATAAATTTAACATATATAAATACTTAACATTTATATACTTACCATATATATATATATATACAACAACAACAACAACAACAACTACCCAGTATGTTCCCACAAATATATATATATATATATATATATATATATATATATATATATATATATATATATATATATATATATATATATATATATATACATACACTTAACATATATATAGTTAACATATATATACTTATTAAATAATTTTTTTTTTATTAAAAGCCCACGAAGCCCGCGAGGCCCGGACCGCGAGGCCCGGGACCATGTGGGCTTAGGCCCGTCACGGGCCGGTCTTACCCACCAAGCCCACGAAGACCGGGACCGCCAGGCCCGGGACCGCCAAAAAAAAAAGACCCACCAGGCCCGGGACCGTCTGGACCGGCCCGCCAGGCCCGTTTAGGCCCGGGACCGGCCCAGAATACACCCTTATTATACAGTGATTAGATAATAATTCAAGTATAATTTAAATTATTTCTATATAGGGCCTCTTTTATTTTAATATATATTTTTACATCACTAAGCCTTAAGTTAATTATTATTAAATAGTAATTAAAAAGTTAGTTGAGAAATAATTCGTCATATATTTTTTTTATTTTTTTTAAATTGAATGATATATAGTTTTATTCTTTTAGTATTTTCAATGTGTTAATGCATTATCTTTTTCTTTTTTACTAATCATAAGGTAAATATTAATATTATTCCCAAATAGTTGATGAAAAGGTATTTTTTTGGTTCTTTTAAATAATAATCGTGATTTTAATTATTAAGAATTTTAACAAGAAACTGTGTGATTTGTTCTATTGGAATGACATAATATTTTTTTCTAGTTTCATTCGATACGATTGAGATACTATTTAAGGTATTAATGCAATCATCATTACAATAGTAGTATTTGTTGAGACTATTTTAAAAATATTAATTGTATATTTATCTATTTTAAAATTTTATAATATTGGATTCTAATTGAAGAGGGTACGTACTCAACTAACTTCGATCATAGAGGGAGAAGTATAATATTGTATGACGATACTTCTCATACTTCTTAATATATAATAATTTTTAAAAGATAATAATTTCACAAATTAGTTGTCTTCATTTTTACTTCAGATATTCTCAACTCATATTTTTAGAGATGGGAATAATTATTATAATTTTTTATATTTTATAATAAAAAAGGGAACTTGAAACTATATTTTATTCTTAAATAAAAAAATTTCCAAATTTTATGAAGTATTCCTATTGAAATTTGTATAAAATGATATCAATTGATAATTATATAATGACATTTGAATGTAAATCTATATATATTATCATTAATTTTTTTAATGAAATCTTCTTTACTGAAATAGGTAATAAATAAAATGATATTTCTTAAGAAAATAATAGAATTGTCATATATAAATATATGTGACCTTAGTATTTTTAATCGGGCAAACATTTGAATTATAAATTATCAAAAAAATAATTATTCTAGTTCAAAGTACTTGTTGAAAAAAATAATAATAACAATCAAGTAATGAATTTAATAAAGACAGTAAATGTTGAATGGAAAGTGGGGTCCACCTAAAGAATTTAATAGCTTATGGACACGTTAGTTTTGGTTTTTTCTGTTATTAAGAACCAACAACAAAACTTTTGAGCCTAGTATACAAACAAATAATGCACTAATATATTTAAAATGACTATTATGCCCTTGGTCAACCTCCTCTTTTCTTTTTTATATACTAGACTAGATGAGGAAAGGCCCATATACGGGCCCAATATTGTGATTTTATTAAAATTATTATTTTATTAGTGTTCAGGTAATTAACTTTTGAGGTTTAACAAACTATATATTTTAAAATTACTTTTGAATATAAAAATATTAATTTGAAATCGTCTTCAAATAATATGGAAGATGAAAATTATTTAATTTTTATTTTCAAATTGCTTTAAGATAGTAGGGTAACTGGGTAAATATAAAAATCTTGTAAATATAAGATACTTATTTTTGTTGTTGTATTATTTAAAAATTAATTTTATTTTCTCTATGGAAACTTCTATTTAAATAAAATATAATTAATAATTGTCCAAAATGAGAAAAAGATTATAAATGAGCATTTGCACTACACAAATAGTCTAATCAACACTTGCATAGTGTATTTAAAGGAGAGTTGTGGCTAGAGAAATATATGGTCCATGTGTATTTCGTATTTAAAAAATACAAACATGATATATTTATGAAATGACATATATGTCCTTGGTCAACCATCTTCCCTTTTTTATATAATATAAATATAAATATAAAATAGAAAAATATAGTATTTAATTAGACTACGGAACTCTTTTAGAAGAATAAGCAAGGAAATAAATACAAGTCCAACCCCTTCCCCACGCCCTGTTACGACCGAAAAAATCAGGTGTTATGCGGAATATAGCAAAACAAACCTTCAACGACGATAAACCATACAATAGAGAGAAATCTACCAAAAGAGACACAAATATTTAACGTGGTTCGGTCAACTGATCTACGTCCACAACGGAGACGAGCAATCCATTATAATAAAAGAGAGTACAAAAAATCGAGAGAACAACATCACGAAGAGGCAAACACAAGTGACAAACTAACACTTGTCTCGTAAGTTTCTCCCCATAAATATTACTCTCAAGCCCTTATGACTACATTGTAGATGCTACTGAATGAGAAGGAATGATCCTTAATTTATAGAAGTTCAAACTTTTTCCTACAAGAAAAGGGACTAGCCAAATATGGAAGAATGTATAATTTCCTTTTACAAAAAGGAAAACCCGATTAAGATAATTATATTGACATTTTCCTTCAAAAGATAGGAAAACTAAAATATTGTAAGAAAATTATGGCAAACATAGGCCCCTCCAAACTTTATTTTGTATTTTCAGCATAATGAAGAAAATATCTTTATTTATTTTAGGGACATGGTCAAAGTAGTAAAACTACACGACTTTTGAGGGCTAACAGGAAAAGTTTTTACATTTTTTCTCCTTAATTTTCAAGAAACGGAAACGTTATTATATTACAGAGTCAAAAAAAAAAAAAATCCAAGATATGATGAAGAATACAATATTGTTATACTTAGTCTTGATCAGAGGGATATTGGAATTGGAAATTCCATCTGTTCTCGTGGGTGTAAAAGCATATACTCCATAGTAAGCTTCTGGAATAAAATGGAAATTCTTGTGAGATAAGTCAATTCTTTTATTGGGTAGCAAGAAATCACCACAATAATGTCTAGCAACGACTTATATTAATTGTCTAACTTTTCTGGACAGTCGTCTTTATTATCTTACACCACTATTTGGAAAATTAAAAAATTAGGGCTTGCTTAATATTCGGTCTAAAATAAGTGATTTTTTTTAATGTTATTACTTATATTAAGAAATTTACCTTTTAACATTATTTAGCAATAAAATTGATCATATTAACTTTTACAATCTCACATAAATATTCCTAACACATATTTCAACACTATTTACTCAAGAACAATGTAGGAAAAAAATAATTAATTCATTCTTAAAATCTAAAAAATTCACTTATTTTGAACCACAAGAACAAAGGCAAAAAAATTATTTATTTTGGACCGGAGGGAATAACTTATGCTATTTGTCCATTGACAGTAAAAAAAATATTTATATTAGTAGGTTAAATAATCTATCTATAAGAGCAAGTAGAATTTTATTTTCAAGCAAGATATATGGTTATATTTTAGAAATAGAGTAAGAAGGTGATGTAACCTAAAGAGGATTAATAAGGTAAAAACTTTGTCCTCTGTCATGTATATTACTCAAAAACTCTTCTTTTAAATTATATTCAAAAGCACGAACTATGACTAGTTAAAGGGAATGTAAAACAAAGTTGAATTACTAATATACAGGTTACTGATTCACTCGAACTTAATATATTCTAGCTTCATGTATTTATCTTATAAAATTCATTAAAGAAAAACTTACATGGTATAACTAACTTATACAATTAATTACCTACTCTTTATATTTTGTAGCAATATAAACACAATAATGAATACAACATATGGAATCACATACGGTGATACAACAACTGTATATATCATTATACTTCAGTGTATTATATGCATTGATATATCAATTTAGAGCTTAATGAATACAAGTGATACAAACTAATAACAATAGAATAGTAGCTACAAATAATAATTAAATAAATTATAGTTACGTATGGTAATTAAGCTTTAAACTCTAGTAATTTATGAAAATTCTTTAAAATATATCTAAATTGTTAAGAACCTAATAACTTAAAATAATATCATTACAAGTTTAAATTTCTGACTTCGCATTTGAAAGATTATTTTAATTTGAACTCATGACACTGAATTGTAATACTTAAGTTATCGGTACATTTATATGAAGATATTTATAAGCTAGTTGTTTACATAAATTATTTCTTTTCATAATGCCTCTATAAGCGACGTTCGTCCATTTGGTCTATCACTAATATCAACAAATCTAATTAATAGAAGTATGTAGTTAGAGTAATCATGGAACATACCCTAAAACCACCCCTAGTTTTTGAAGCATTAATCATGGAACAAATGACCGCAATATAAGTCACCAAATATAAAAAATTAAAAATGTATTGCCTCACTCTCAAATCTTCTAAATCCCATACAACTTCAAGATTTGGATCCATTTCTTCCAAAAGCAAGGTTTTGTTCTTTATTTAAGACATAAGTTCATGGGTTTAAGTTCTATACAATGATACCGGTGTACAGTTATTTAAAAAATATTTATAAATAACTTTATGCAACAACATTAATTGATAATACAAAATAAATGATAAATAATCTACTATAACAATATATAATATTTTCTTCGGTCCACAATAAGTGACTAATTTGTCTTTTTATTTTGATTCAAAATAAGTGTCCATTTATATAATCAAAAAAAAATTTAATTTATTTTTAAAATTACCCTTATATACGTATTTCAAAAAAGTCTTTTACTCCTTACATTAAATTACTGCAATATTTAATTAAGGATAATTTAGTCACATAAATTATTTGTCTAGAATTTAGTATTTCCTTAATAGGTGTGGTCAAAGCAAATTGGCCATTTATTGTGGACCGGAAGAATTACAACTTGAATCCATACTCCCTCTGGTCTAAGATAAGTGATTTTTTGGCCCCTTTTTTTGTGGTCCAAAATAACTAATTTTTCCAGATTTCAAAATAAATAAATTATTTTTTTCTATACTGCTCTTGGACTAAATAGTGTTGGAGTAAATGTTAGAAATATTTATGTGAAGAACTAATAAAAATTAATGCGGTCAATTTTATTAATATTAAAAGAAGAATTTATTAATATGTATAAAAATAGCTAAAAAAAAATAACTTATTTTAGATTGGAGGAGTATAAAAAGTAAAGAAAAGTAGATTTTGTTGGAAAATCCTTTTTTCCAAAACATTTTGGAAGATTGACCGTTGAAAAATCAAACACACCAACTTCCCATTTCTTTGTTCCCTTTTCCCTCGTCGGTCTCTTCAACCTCTGTCTATATAACTATCATATTGCCTCATATAGTAAGCACGAAATCACCTAAAACACCAAGCTTAATATATCTCTACTCAAACAGCACCCATTTACATAAAAAATAATCTTTTCTTAACACACAAGAAATTAGCCATGCAGAAGAGTACTTCATCTTCATCATTTGGTCCTGGTGGTCTAGACCTAAGCCAAACTTTCTTCAAGTCAATTTCCAATACTGCCCCTCCATCACCAACAAAGCGCCACACTAAAATCTCCGTCATCGGCGTCGGTAACGTCGGCATGGCCATTGCTCAAACTATTCTAACCCAAGACCTCGCCGACGAACTCGCACTTGTTGATGCCAAATCCGACAAGCTCCGAGGTGAAATGCTTGATCTTCAGCACGCAGCAGCTTTTTTACCCCGTACTAAAATCCACGCGTCAATTGATTACTCTGTTACTGCCGGGTCGGATCTTTGTATTGTTACAGCTGGTGCCAGACAGAATCCGGGTGAGAATAGGTTGAATTTGTTGCAGAGGAATGTGGCTCTGTTTAAGAGTATTGTTCCTCCGCTGGTGAAGTACTCGCCCGAGACTATACTTTTGATTGTTTCGAATCCGGTGGATGTGCTGACGTATGTTGCTTGGAAGTTGTCTGGGTTTCCGGCGAATCGGGTTATCGGGTCTGGAACGAATTTGGATTCTTCTAGGTTTCGGTTTTTGATTGCTGATCATCTTGATGTTAATGCCCAGGATGTCCAGGTGAGCGCATCATTTTCCATTTTCCCTTACTAAATAAATACTAACTAATTTGAGAATGATTATATGTGCACTTGCCCCGTACCTTACCTATTTACGTAAAATATACTCCATGTTAAACATTTTTCTTTTGGCGCAAGCAGCTTTATTTTTTATACTGCTTATTGTAAACTCTAATACAATAAGATATAATTGTGTTATTCTTTTTATATTGGTGTAATTAAAAGGAATATGTAGAAGGGCCGGCTTGACTCAGCGGTAAGCTTGCTTGTCGTGGTGTGTCAGGTCGCGGGTTCGAATCAGCCTCTCTGCAAAGCAGGAGGAAGGCTGCCTAGAGTATTCCCTTCCCCAGACACCCACGAAATGGGTATTGAACTGGGTCGGCCCTTTTTTTAAAAGGAATATGTAATATATGTGATGACTATATATGCTAGGCATACATTGTTGGGGAGCACGGTGACAGCTCTGTGGCACTATGGTCAGGCATAAGTGTGGGAGGAGTTCCAGTATTAAGCTTTCTGGAGAGGCAACAAATTGCCTTAGAAAAGGAAACACTAGAAAAAATCCACAAGGAAGTTGTGCAGTGTGCATATGAAGTAATTGGTCTGAAAGGTTACACATCATGGGCAATTGGCTACTCTGTGGCTAACTTGGCTCGAACAATCCTTCGCGATCAAAGAAGGATTCACCCTGTTTCTGTCCTCGCAAAGGGCTTCTATGGCATTGATGGTGGAGATGTGTTCTTGAGCTTGCCTGCACAGCTCGGTAGAAGTGGCGTTGTGGGCGTGACGAATGTGCATCTTACTGATGAGGAAACTCAGCAACTTAAGAACTCTGCTAAGACCATCTTAGAAGTGCAATGCCAGTTGGGAATTTGAAATTGAGTAACAACTACTATTAAGTTTACTTTGTAGTGCTATTACATTGTTGTTTCTACCATACAGCTTATTGTATTTTGTTTTCTTAACACGAAAATAGTGAGAATAACGTGTGTTACAGCAGTTGGTCTTGTGACAATTTTGCTGCCTGCTAGTGCGCTGTGGTACTAACGTATAAATAAATTGCAACAGCACCTGCCTGTTTTGTACAATACTTCTATACTCTATATGTTTGTGATTTTGTCTAAAATCCATCACCATTGCAGCTTTACAACTTGTCTTTGTATAACTTTTTTTTTTTTGGTTGTTGTTGATGTTGTTCTCCCCAAAGACATTCTACTCGATTTGGTTAAACTAAATTAATTAAGGTACTAATATATTGAAGATAGCTCAATTGTAAGGATGAACTCGTTGATGTGTTGTCGTAGTTACATGGACAGTATTCATTTAGCTCTTTTATATTTTTTACACAGTGAAAAACGTATAAAGACTAGGCCTTTTCTCAAGACCACATATGTACTGCTTTAATAGAGGATTAGAACTGAAAAGAAGTAAAAGTATGCAGAGCTTAAAACTAAAAGGAATATATGTTAAAACTATGTGAAATATTAGACGTTGTATAACTATCTTTTTTCATCTTGAAATGACAGTATGATAACACCAACAACAACTACCAAGTATAGTCTCACAAGGTGGGGTCTCGGGGAGGGTAATATGTAGACAAGCCTTACCCCTACCCAAAAGGGTAGAGAGGCTGTTTCCAATCGACCCTCGGCTTAGAGAAGGAAAGGGAAAGCAACAACAAAAACAAAAACAAAAGAGCATTAGTAATTCAGGCAGAAATCGCATAAATAGTTATCTAAACATAAGAATTATACATAAAATGACATGCAATAATATCAAACAGTAGCTACCATAAATAACTACCATAAGGGGGACACAATCCAATGCACGAATCATCTACGAGTCGCCCTGACAAGCCTCACCCAACCCCGGGAAAGGAACAAAAAATATTCTAGGAGCCCCTATCCTACAACCCCGATACTAGACCTCCAGACTTTTCTATCAAGGGTCATGTCCTCGGAAATATGCATCCTAGCCATGTCATGCCTAATCACCTCTCCCCAATACCTCTTAGGCCTCTCTCTGCCTCTCCTCACGCCGACCACCGCCAGTCGCTCACAACTTCTCACCGGGGCATCAGGACTTCTCCTCCGCACATGCCCGAACCACCTGAGCCTCGCTTCACGCATCTTCTCATCCATCGGGGCCACCCCCACCTTCTCTCGAATAACTTCATTCTTAATCTTATCTAACCTGGTGAGTCCACACATACACCTGAGCATCCTCATCTCCGCAACCTTCATTCTCTGAACATGAGAGTTCTTCACCGGCCAGCACTCCGCCCCATACAACATGGCAGGTCTATAAAATTTTTCCTTGAGTTTCAGTGGCACTTTCTTGTCACACAGGACTCCTGATGCAAGCCTCCACTTCGACCATCCCGCTCCTATACGATGAGTGACATCCCCGTCAATCTCTCCGCCCCCCTGAATCACCGACCCAAGATATCTGAAACTGTCCCTCTTAGCGATGACCTAAGCTCCAATCATTACGTCCCTGCCTACTTCGCTCGGCTCGGTGCTAAACTTGCATTCCAGGTATTCAGTCTTAGATCTGCTTATTTTGAAACCCTTAGACACGAGAGTCTGTCTCCATACTTCTAGCCTCTCATTCACACCGACCCTCGTCACGTCTATCAATACTATGTCATCAGCAAATAGTATGCACCAAGGCACATCCCCTTGAATATGTCGGGTTATAGCATCCATCACCAAGGCAAACAAGAGAGGGCTAAGCGCCGATCCTTGATGGAGCCCCATAACCACCGGAAAATGGTCTGAGTCACCGCCCACCGTCCTAACCCTAGTCTTAGCTCCATCGTACATGTCCTTGATCACTCTGATGTAGGCTTCCGTCACGCTCTTCGCCTCCAGGAACCTCCATAGCACCTCCCTTGGGACCTTGTCATATGCCTTCTCCAAGTCGATAAACACCATGTGCATGTCCTTTTTCTTATCCCTAAACTGTTCCACCAATCTCCTGACAAGGTGGATAGCTTCTGTAGTGGAGCGACCAACATGATCAATTCAATAATATTGTCAAAGATTACCGTACTTTTAAGGTGTGTTTGGTATGTATGGGAATTTTCAATTTTTCCATGTTTGGTTGGCTTAAATGTTTTGGAAAATATTTTTCTTATGAACACATTTTCTTCCAATTGGAGGAAAATATTTTCCTTGTCAAGTGAAGGGAAAACATTTTCCAAAATGCCTTCTCAACCTTTCTCATGTTAGGACCGAAATGATCAGGTCTTATGTTGAAGCTACCAAAGCAAATAATGAACGACGATAAATCAGACGACAAAAGAGAAATCTACCAAAAGAGACACAAACATATAATGTGGTTCGGTCAATTGACCTACGTCCATGACGGAGATGAGAAATCCACTATATAAAAAGATAGTACAAAATATCGAGAGACCAACCTCACGAAGAGGCAAACACAAGTAATACACTAGCACTTATAGTAATGTTATCCCCCTACACAAGACTCTCAAACCCCATATGGCTACATTGTGGATGCTACCGATTGGGAATGATGGATCTTCAATTTATAGAACTCCAAACCTTTTCCTACAAGAAAAGGAACTAGCCAAAATTAGAAGAAATATATAATTTCCTTCTACAAAAAGGAAGACCCAATTAAGGTAATTATATTGCCCTTTTCCCTCAAGAGATAGGAAAACCAAATATGGTAAGAAAATTATGGCAAACACCTAACAATTCCCCCCACTGGCCTGAATTTCCTGACAAATAAACTCGATCCACCTTCTTCACATAGCCCTCAATAGATCGCATCTCCAAATCTCCACCACGAAGTTTGTCTCAACGTGCGTAGCACACCGGTCAAATTTCTCAAAAAAATTACGATTATCGTCAAATATATTGCGGCTAAAATTGAAACCCTCAAGTTGAACTTGTCTTGAACCTTGCTATGATGCTACTTGTTAGGACCGAAGAAGTGAGGTGTCATGCGTAAGCTAGCAAAACAAACATTGAACGATGATAAACCATACAGCAAACGAGAATTCTACCAAAAGAGACACAAATATTTAACGTGGTTCGGTCAACTGACCTACATCCATGGCGGAGATGAGCAATCCACTATAATAAAAAGAGAGTACAAAATATTGATAGAACGGCCTCACGAAGAGCCAAATACAAGTGACATTTTTCCCGTAAAGTTCTCCGTTTAAATGAGAGAAATTATAATGTTTGGAGAAGCAAGATGAAAGACTTGTTGTTCGTGAAGAATATCCATCTACCCATTTTTTCAGATCATAAACCCGAGAGTATATCCGATGAAGATTGGGATTTCGAGCACCAACAATTATGTGGATATATACGGCAATGAGTTGAAGATAACATTCGCAACAATATTGTGAACGAGATACATGCGCGATTATTGTGGGAAAAGCTAGAGACTCTTTATGCTTCAAAAACCAGGAACAACAAATTATTTCTGCTAAAGCAATTGATGACCTTTAAATACAAGGAACACTGCCCTATCCTTGATCACATAAATGATTTTTAGGGCATCCTTGATCAGCTATATGAAATGGGAGTTAATTTTGTTGAGGAGATACAAGGACTTTGGCTTCTTAATACTCTGCCAGAATCTTGGAAAACTCTTTGTATTTCTTTGACAAATTCAACCCCTGTAAAGGTGACCATAGAATATGCCAAAAGTGGGTGTTGAACGAGGAAGTAAGGAGAAAATCTCAAGGTTCGTCCTCACAAATAGATATCTTGGTTACAGAAGACCGGGGGGAGAGATAGAACAAGAGACTCAAGGAATAGAGGTAAAAGTAGAAGTAAGTCAAGGTCCAAATACTATAATATTACATGCAACCAATGTGGCAAGAAAGGACACATCAAAAGGTTTTGCCGCAAGTTGAATCAAGACACTAGAGAAGGAAAGAAAGCTGAATAGAACGAGAACAATGTTGCTGCTATTATTCGAGATGACCTTCTTTTTTGCTTATGATGAAAACTTCATCAATTTGGTATCCCATGAGACGAGGTGGATGGTAGATTCTGGAGCTACCTCATATGTCACACCAAGAAAAGATTTTTTCTCATCTTATACTCATGTTGATTCTGGAGTGTTAAAAATGGGAAATGTCAGTAAAGTTAAGGTGTTTGGTGTTGGCACAATTTTTTTTTATTTTTTTTAAATAAGACCACTAGGCATGCTGCCTAGGGTTGTTTTTCATTAATAGAATAAAATTACAACCAGTGGATGGGGACATGTACCTTACCTCCATGATTGGTATGGGAGTACATTTGGCTACCCAAAAGTAGTAGTCACATGCAACCTGATCTCTATGGTGAGTTAGACCTATGTTGATGCATCAATTATCATACCGGAATGTATGGATAATTGGTGGTACAAAAAAGGGATGATAATCTAGGTCAACTATACAAAATAATAGAAATCCTAGGACTATCACAATACTAGTTTGGAAGCTATACTACCATATATTACAACAGATTCTACATCTATGATAGGCGTGAAGCTGCCGAGTAGGGGAAAATATACAAGGAGAGCCCAAAAAGAGAGTCATCTTCTTTTTTCTTTTGGTCATGTGGAACAGGAAAGCAATGAAGAAGTTTACATTAGGAGGTGATGAGAAAGTGATCAGCTGCCTGAGAAGCCTGATAGATGAGAGTGAGCACTGGATTGTATTAGCTACATGTGTCCAGGTTGTCCTCGGTCTTGAACTATATCCATAGGAGGAAGTGGTTTGTGGCATACTTTGTCTTTTCAACATAATGAACATGGTGAATGTTAATACCACTGTTTTAAAAGATAAAGCATGTCTGCACCAACACCTCATACCTATGCATGATTGTGCACAAGTTATGTAAGGTCCCGTCATGTCCTTTCCAGCTTGATCTCTATGTTGGAGTCTAGAATGCTGCCTAAAATAGTTGACCAGGGAGGGATGTCCAGTTTCATGCAAGGCTGCATACTTCCAAGGTGAGAACTGGAGCAGTCTGCAGGTAGAGGACTGTTGAGTGAATCTTTGTTGTGGCTTGTGATGCTGGTCAAACATATGAGGATGTCTGAAGTTGTCCTTGAGGGAGAAGACTTGACTCAAAAGATGCAAATTCAGTAGAATGAGCATGGCACATGCTAATACCACTAGCTGAATTAGTATCAATTGGACAAGTGATCTCCCTATACCTGCAACAGGAAGAGAACTAGTTAGTAATGGGGGGCTCAATTTCCAGGTTCTTGTGTTGACTGGAATTGAGACTAGGTTAGGGGAGCACAATTTGTTTGAAAACTAATAATTGTTCAACGTTAGTTCTTCAAGATGTCAAGTATGCTCCAAACTTTCTTTTCAATTTGATCTCTGCAGGACGATTAGACAATGAAGGTTACCATAATGCCCTCTTTAATAACCAATGAAAGCTCACCAAGGGCTCGTTAATAGTGGCTCGATGAGTTAAGTCTGGTTATTTGTATGTGACACATGGCTCTATTCTTAGTGACTCGATAAATCTGGTAGAAAGTGATACTTTGTCAGAATTGTGGCATCGAAGATTGAGGCATATGAGTGAGACGGGGATTACATGTTTGGCTAAGAAAAGTTTGATTTCGGGAGTGAAACAAGCAAAACTAAAAAGGTGCATACATTGTTTAGCGGACAAATAGAAAATGGTTTCCTTTCATAGCCATCCTCCCTCAAGGATCTGATTTGTGTGATCCTTTTAAAGTAAAGTCAAAAGGTGTTGTACTTTTATGAAAATACTGAAGTGGTAAGAAATGACTTGTATGATTGGAGTTAGTCTCCTTTTAAAGTGAAGCCCGAATTATTGGAGTTAGTCTCTTTGACTTGTACGAAAATACTGAAGTGGTAAGAAATGACTTGTATGATTTTACTTATTTTTATTTGTTGGTGGACAGTGAGCCTCTAAGCTTTGAATATGCTTGACAAAATTCCAAATGGAGGGATTAAATGGATGAAGAAATCAAAGCTATAAAAAAATGATCCATGAGAGTTGGTCACACTTCCAAAAGATAGAAACACCATTGGAGTCAAATGTGTTTACAAGAAGAAGAATTCCAAGGGAGAAACAGAAAGGTACACAGTAAGATTGGTAGCTGAAGGCTACAAGCGAAATGCCGGTATTGACTATGATGAAGTATTTGCACCAGTTGCTCGTTCGGAAATAATTTGCTTTGGCGGCACAACATCAATGGAAAATACATCAAATGGATATGAAGTCGACTTTTTTGAATGGCCTATTGGAGGAAGAGCTCTATATTAATCAACCTTCGAGATATAAGGTTGAAGGACATGAAGATAAAGTCTTGAAATTAAATAAGACTTTATATGGGTTGAAGCAAGCCCCGCGAGCTTGGAATAGTAGAATTGACAAATATTTCCAAGAAAATGGTTTTTCTAAGTGTCCACTTGAACATGCCCTCTATGTAAAGATTGCTAAAAATGGTGACATCTTACTTGTTTGCTTGTATATATATGACTTGATATTTACAGAAAATAATCCAAAGATGTCTGAAGAATTCAAGAAAGCAATGGCTAGACAATTTGAGATAACAGATATTTGCCTAATGTCCAACTATCTTGGAATTCAAGTAGCACAGAGGAAGGATGTCATTTTTATTTCTCAAAGAGAGTATGCAAAGGAAAGTCTCAAATAATTTGAGATGGAGAATTGCAATCCCGTAAGCACACTCGTTGAATGTGGTGTTAAAATATCCAAGCATGGAGATGGAGATAGAGTCAATCCCATATTTTTCAAGAGCCTTATTGGAAGCTTAAGGTATTTGTCATGTACAAGGCCGAATATTCTCTTTGGAGTTGGACTCCTGAGTGGCTTTATGGAACTCCTACTACCTTGCACTTAAAAGGTAGCCAAAAGAATACTTCGGTACATTAAAGGTATGTTTGATTATGGAATTCCTTATTCACCTTCTAAAGAGTCCAAGTTCGTGGGATATTGTGACAGTGACTGGGCTGGTGATATTGATGATGAAAAGTACTACTGGGTTTGTTTTCTTTCTTGGAAATTCCACATTTACATGAAACTCTAAGAAGAAAACCAATTGTGACTTTATCAACTTGTGAAACGGAGTATGTAGCAGCTTGTTCGTGTGTTGGCCATGCAATTTCGCTAAGGATCTTGTTGGAAGAACTTCACCATCCATTTAAGGATGCTACAAAGATTTTTATCGATAACAAATCAGCTATAGATTTAGCCAAGAACCGATATTTCATGAAAGAAGCAAGCATATCGCTACGAGATATCATTTTATTAGAGATTGCATATCTAATAAAGTTGTAGAGCTTGAGCATGTGAAGTCTGGAGATCAAATTGCGGATATTTTCACCAAGCCTTTGAAGATTGACGTTTTTCAAAAGTTAAGGATGTCGCTTGGAGTAATGAAACAAGTTTAAAGGGGAATGTTAAAATATTAATAAACTTATTTCCATTTGTCCACATTTATTTAGTATTGTTTACATTAATTTAATATTTTCATACATAGAATTAGAAAAGAGTGAGGTGTGGAGATGTGTGAATTTGTGTGAACTAGTGTAGGCATGTATGGACTAGTGTGTACATGTCTGAACTTAATTAATATCTACACATGAAGTTTAGGCTAGATACATGCAGGGGTTCTACTATAAATACCCATGTATACTAGCCATTTGATGCAAGTGAAGTTGAATAGAAATCATTCTTTCCTCCACATCTCTAATGGTGAGTTTTGAGTGTTTGTTTAGTTGTCTTGCTCTACAAAAAATTTCTAACAAGGACAAGTTCGTCAAAAGAGTGTTTGGTTGCTACTAATGAAGACCTTTAATTGCGACTGTAGTTGCCACTAAAACGGTAACACTTTAAGTGACAACCTTAATCGCCATAATTTCCTGAGTTTGGTAACCACGAATTGTATTTGTCTTTTAAAAAATAATAATATCAACTATATTACTACCAATATTGCACAGAGGTAATATGTAAACTCATTGACATTAGAAGAAACAACACTAAAAACATTTATCAAACAACATAATATAAGAAATTTTTAATAAAAATTCGTAGCATGTAGTAATTTAACATACACATGAAAATAGAAACAAAAGAAAACAAAATAAGATGTCTTCAAGTTATGCCATCGCTATCATTATTTTCCCTTGAAGTTTTGAGACTTTACGTATACGTTCAAGGCGCGAACTTAAAATCTCGATCCTCGAAAATATCTCTATAGTTACCATGATATTGTTTGGGAATACAGTGCATAATTACTTTACCGATAGTTTTTAGTGAAGGAAAAAAAGTTTCATTTAAATTAGATATATGCCCAATGAATATCTAAAGGCCTTTCAAGTCATGTATATGCCTATCTAAAATCCACATTTATGAAAAAATCAAATTGAATAGCATGTCATTATCTATCACAGAAAACTAAATGTCTTTTCTGCCAATTAAATAATTATTTGGTTGAATAATTGAGGCAACTCTTCAAATGTTTTGGTTATAAAAAAGTAATTGAAAAATAAATCAATCATATGACAAATTAGGATCTAATCTAGTGGTTTGTTTTTTGTAAAATCTCTTATAGCCAGTGGCAAAGTCAAAATTTTTTTATGGGTGTTCAAACTTGAAATGAGTAAAAAAATCATCGAGAAAGGATGTTCAATACATGTTACACATCTTTAAAACCAACATTTTATCAATATACGTATTGCAATGTTTTGAGGAATGGTGGTCGATTGACCACCTTTATCATAATGTAGCTTCGCCCATGCTTATAGCAAACATTTATACCATATTTATTATAAACTAAAATAATTTCAAAATATTATTACTTATAGTTACCTTTTCTATTTGTATAAAATAGGTATTCATTTTATACCTACAAAAAGAGGCATGAAATATGTCAATTATGTTCTCTCCCCCCCCCCCCTCTCCCCCTTCTCTCTACTAGCAAGATTCTCAATCAACTCTCTTCTCCCTCAAATTAGCAGAATCGTCTCAATCCTCTCTCCTCTCCCTTAAATCAGTAGAATAATCAGTGTCATCATCGTGGTCATTGTCGGCGTCAGAATCCACTAATGGCTTATCCTCTTAGGCGAATAGATCTGGCTAGCTACGCTGGAGAAGATCTGAGGGTCGAGTTTTTGTTCGTCTCCATTTTAGTGTTAATATAATGTATACAATATTTTCTTGGCCGGAAATGACATCTACGACGAACTTTCTTCTCTTCTTTGTTGTTTAATTAGTCACATACAATGATATAAATACATTGTATTCTATATACCTACACTCAAATACATTGTATTTGTATAAATATGTTATGTTTCTCTTGTATTTATGTATTTTGGAGGTCTCTATTTTTTGAATAGCCGAATATCACTAGTGTTTTGTAATTTTTGTTGTTTGAATACAATCGAATTGAATACAATGTATAATAGTGAATAATGAATATATATGAATTGAATACAATATATACAATCGAATTGAATAGAAGATATACACCCTATTTCTTATTTTTTAATTGTTTGAATACAATTGAATTCAATATAGTGAAATTGAATACAACTCAATATTACACTTTTTGATATTAAACGTCAGTAATCACTATTTTTAGGCGGATTACCTCATTGAATTTATAAATACATTCACACGAATACATGGAATACATAATTAACCACCTGTAATCTTTTTTTAGGTAGATTACCTCACTGTATTTAAAAATACAGTTGTGCGAATACATGGAATTCAAAATACTGTAGGTAAATTTTATGTAGAATTGATTTTGTTGCGTTAAATTAGGAGTGATACAATTGATCCTCTTTATGTTATTAAATAGATTCTCCTATTTTTAGGCGAATTCCGCTACTGTCTTCATGAATACAATAAACACGAATACAACCAATACAATCACTATATTTATAAAAATAGTCACGGGAATAAAACGAATACAACATAGTAGCAGCACAATTTTGTAGAATTAATTTTGTTCAGTTTAATTATAAGTGATACATGCTAATTGATTCTCTTTCCGTTACTAAAAGTTGGACTTCCCTATTTTCTAAGCGAATTCCGCTATTATACTCATAGAATACAGTAGGACGAGTACAGTAAATACAATCACATAATAACTAAATAGTAGTTATAAAAAATAATTATTTATATGATAGAAGTTAATTGCTACTACACAATAGTAGTTTCTGAAAATCTCGGTCGCTTCTTCTCGCATTTCCAACTTTAGGGGAGTGCTTTTGTGTACAACATTAAACTTTGGTGCTGTTTCTGGAAGCCACCCAAAAGTTAGGACCAAAAGATAAGATGGAGAGATGACTTACGACGTCGTTGGATTCATTGCCTAGGCTATGGAAATGGGAACGCAGTACACAATCTCCACTTGGGAACGTTGAACTGAATCGCAAATCGTAGAATTCCGAAGAACCATCGGCGAGAGACAAACAATTCCGATCATCGGAAAATGGCTGGAAGATTGAGTAACGCAGCCGCTCGCATCATGGGCGGAAACGGCGTTGTAGCCCGCTCTGTCGCATCCTCTCTTCGAACGCGCGCCGGTATGGGACTTCCCGTCGGCAAACACATTGTACCTGATAAGCCGGTAATGCTTCTACTATTAATACTCAATACTTATACTTATTTCTGTTTCATTCTTTTTTGGTCTTTTTAATTTGGTTGACAAACCCTAGTTCTTTGGTGTGGTTGTAGCTTGGAGTGAATGATGAACTTACATGGGATAACGGAACTCCTTTTCCCGAGCCATGTATCGATCGTATAGCTGATACTGTTGGAAAGGTTAATTTTTTATTTATAATTTAAGATTTGTTTTGAATTCCCATTTTTTCATTTGTTGCCGTTTACAGTTTTTAGGTTTTGCTTGTCAATTTAATTGTAATGTGATATTTAAATATTTCATTGCTGATGCTGTTGGAAAGCTCAGATTTTTAGATTAAAGATTAGTTGTCTTATAGTCAAAATAATTGTAATCTGAAGGAGATGTGAAATTTATAGCTGCTGGAGAAGTTAAAGTCTTGGTTTATGATCTGCCTCTTGTAAGGCTGCGTACAATAGACCCTTGTCGTCAGGCCCTTTCCCGACCCTGCCCTTTTGGTTTATGATCTGCGTTTGAGTTCCTGCTTTAAGTTTTACCATTTTTAATTTTAATTTTTCGTTTCTAATTAATTATAATATGAAACTTGAATATTTTACATGGATCTTTACACAAGTAGCTAGCTATATTTATTGTTTATTTTTTTAGCCATATACGTAGATTATGCATGAATTATGCACGATTATACACATTAAACATAAATTATACATATTTTGTACCTCTGCCGGTTATTTTTAGTTTAAGCGATTGAGTGGGCAGCTAATCGGGTTGATTCTTCTACTTTATATGTGAAATTTGAAGATTTTATACTGTTGGAAAGGTTATTTCTTTGACTTAATATTTGTATTTGAATCACCATCTTCATTGTTTTTACAGTTTACATATTTAAGCTTTTCTTTTTTGTTACGTCAAATTGTTAATATCTAAAGATTCTTGAACTGCTTTTAATGGCAGTATGAGGCTTTGGCTTGGTTGAGTGGTGGATTGAGTTTTTTCGTGGGGCTTGGGCTGTTAGCTGTTTGGAATGACAAAGCCTCCACAATCCCATTTGTAAGTCTGCTTGTTTTGAATTCTAATTCAACTTTTCCCAATTAATGTGGTGCTTTGATGCCATTACTCTACTATTTTGTCCAAATTGAGTTGCACTTTGTTGTGTGTGTTTACAATGGATGGAATTGCATGTTGTTTATTTTGTTGATGGAATTGAAGGTGTTTGTTGAGCTTAGCCTTGAATGAATGCTGTAGAAAATCACTTTTGCAGCTGTTGTTTCTTTGTTCTGTGGCTTAATGACTAGCGTCATGTCGATTATATTAAAATTTATTTATTGAATTTATATTGAAATATTTAGATGTTATGGCTGAATGATGTCATCTTAGGATCGAAAACTAAGAAGATAAGTATTTCTTGCTCTCGGTAAAACTATCTATGTGCATTGCCTTGCCAACCTTAACAAATGCTTACTCCCTACTACTCCATCAGAGCATCCACCTGACTCTCCCAGTCTGTGTCACCCTCTGTCAACTCTTCCTCACACTCCTGTTGCATATCCACCTTCTGCTAAACCACTAGCGAAGTGGAAGGTTGCCCAAGGTTTTACCACCTATAGTTATTTCTAATACTTTATGACTCACGAGGTTTCCTTCATTGTATCCATGCACCAATAATCAATATTCCAGTTGTAACACCTGCAGTGTGGGATGGGGAGAATATCTGCGGCCTAGTGCTTCAAGGATTGGTAGAGCTAGAATATGCAATTTTGCTATGCACCACTTTAACGGTTTTTCCTTAATTAATTCATTCCTCCATTTGGCTTTCATCAAAATTATCCTCCATCTGCCGCTTCAAGCACTAGTAGCTTGTGGTGTGAAATCTCCACCACCTGACTTTGTTTTGTCACCTTGGTGGGTGCATATTTTTTTAAGGATAACACAAGTAGAGTTGAAAGAATCTATTTCAAACCTTCTTGCAAAATGTGCTTTGCTAAGAGGAGTGCAGATGATTAACTGTTTAGATGCGAGCATCCCCATGGCTAAGGCTGTACCTTTTGTCATGCTAAGATGTTGGCTCACTGAAATTCAAGTCAGAAAATGTGTACAAATGAAGTAAGATTTTGTTATTCATGTAAATTTGTGTTCCCTCTCTCTCTCTCTCGCTCTCCTTTGATCAGGTAATCCATCTTTATTGTTGTATTTTTGAAAGAAGCACGGGTAATCGGTGTTTCAAAAGACGTTCTTGGGCTGAATTGCGGGGCGAGAGCAAGTATTGTGGGGCGTAAGTCCCAACCTTCCGGGCGTTTGCTTAGGCGCAAGTACTAACTTTCTGGGTGTTCATTTGGGTGTAATCCCAGAGAACTTTTTCAAATTTGAGCAAATATTGCTGAATAAATTCCCTTTTTAATACTTACATACTCAAAAATGAACTCATAGTAAATTGTCAAACTAAAGAAGTCAAAAGTCAAAGACCCTTTCTAATTGTTTATCCTAATTTCATAATCCTCTCTTTATCGTTTAGTGAGTAAGAAATACTCTATGCCTCTTTGTCCGTAGAGTGCATACTACAAAGCAAGAGTTTTATCCTTCAACGCTTGCAGCTTCCTTCCTTTGCTTCATTTTCTTCAATCTTTTTTTTCTTTCTTTTATTTGTATATTCTTTTCAAGTAAGTTCTTGGTTTTAGAATTTCTTTAGGTATCACTCTAGTTTAGATATTGTTTTGGAGACTCTTTTCGAACAATGTCCCTTTTGTATTTTAATGAGTATTTATGATTTGTTTTCTAGTTTTAGGTTTTCAAACAATAACTTTATACTACTGTCATTTTTGTTTTTGAATTATATTAGGAACTAGAGTATCGTTTTTAGAATATATTCCATCATAGTCATGTTATAGGTGTAATGCATCTCTACGTCTTTCACTTTTTCAAGTAAGAAGTCGTATTCTTTTTTAATGTTTGTGCATATATTAGACTTTAGACTGTTTAAATAGATATATACTTTTTTCTACTAAATTTATTGTTATTAATTTTTTTAATTTTCTACAATTATAATGTAATTTTTTTTGTTATTTAAATATTTTCTATTAAATTATAAAATATTAAAATTGAAGGTCCATCGACCATACACACTACGCCCGGGGCATACGCCTCACCCCATGTTATAAACACCTCGCATCATGGCCACGCCTTTTAGAACAGTGGGGGTAATGTGTCTTTCTTTACTCGGTCAGATTATAGGTTTTTGAAGAAACACAACTTCTTAATCATCTAAATTTGCATTTTGATTTTTCACGATGAAGTGCTAATAAATGATAATTTCATTTTAAGTCAGCCAAGTTGGTGTTGCTATCTACGAAGTTAGTGAGTTGCTGAACCTCGGTAGGCAATAGGTATAGTCAGAAGTCTCATGAGCTCATTGTTTTAGAAAAGAGTATTAAGGTTTCAAGTGATTTTTTCTTTGTTGTATTCTTTTTACTGATTATTGTCCTCATTGTTGAATGGTTGTTGCTTCCTAAAGTTGCAAGTGTTTACTGCTGGCTTAGTGTTGTTAGTAATTTGCTTTGTGCTGTTGGTATAACTAAATAGCACTATTGTCATTGCTGTATCTATGGAAATGTTGCGAAGATGTCCAAATGATTGATATGTTATTCGGTACTAGTTGGAGTTTAAGGTTCGATTTCATAGGAAAAGTTCTATTTTAAAAGATAAGATAAGAGAATTTATAATTAAGTACTGTTTCTCTCACGTGGTATGATGTAGCAGAAATTTTGGATTCTGTTATTTTATGCCAGACGATTCACCGGCTGAATGAGGCTAGGCTAATGTACAATGGATACTGCACACTGTTATTCTTATCACATTCACTTTCCATTCAAGTGCTGAAAGTGGTTTCAGAAGTCAAAATTTTAGAGCGAAGGATGTGAAATAGAGCTTCCCTCTTGAATCCTTAATTTTTTCAACAATACCGAATGCATTTACAACAGCTGATGGTTTAACACTGTACATACTAATTAATGCGATTATAGTTCCAAAAGTTGTACTAGAACTTGTATGAGATTGTCTAGATGCTTCCAAAGGTTACATCTTGGTGCTTGTCTGCAACATAGTTGAGTGTGTTTATCATTTATTTTTAATTTGTGAATCGTCTTGGGGTAGGGTGGGTGGGTTGAGATGGTGCTCTGAGCAGTACAAGCCCTTGTCAATATCCTAAGCTGCAAGAGAAAGCATTTGAGAGAGACTTCCTGTGACTTCTACCTACTAGTTGGGGAAAGTCATTGGATCAACCCACTCTCAGTAGGACACATGGGCCATTCTGCCTCCTTGCGTGGTGCAATTAAAGAGCTGGCTTTCAATAAATAATACTGGCTTTTACCACAGTCATTACTTGGAGATTGATCCCATTCTCAAATACAAAATAGTGACCCTAGCAGTGTTTTTGAGAGCGAGAAGCGTAAAAAAGTAACAGGGTCTCGCCTCGCTTCAAAAGTGAAGCGCAAAGCGAAGTGCACGCTTCATTGAAGTGAAGCGCACTTCTTAAAAAACATAAAGTAAACCTTGCAAAGAAACAGTATAAATAATCAAAGTTAATATATATCCCTATTAAGATATGAGAAAAACAAACATAATGAAATAAACTGAAAATATAACATATATATATAGAAATAAAAACTGAAATAAGCAACACTTTAATTAAATTGAATTTAATAACTGAAATCAGTAACATTTCAAAGAAAAAGGAAAAAAAACTGAAATAAATAATAATTAAGTTTAATATACTAAAAACAGCAAAGCAACAACATTTCAAAATATAATAATTAAGTTTATAAACTGAAATACACACAAATTAATAAATAAAGGCTAAATAAGAAGAATAAAATTGAAGAAAAAGAACCGCTGGAACCCTAGTAGTGAGCAGCAGTGGACGCGATGGGAAGAAGAAGAAAGAAGAGAGAAAAAAGAGAAGAAAAAAGGAGAAGAAGAAGGAAGTACCTGGACGGACTTCTGGAACCCTAGCCGCAGCGATGCTTGATGGAATGGAAGAAAATGAAATGTCTTTTGAAAAGACCCAATCTTTTCAAAAAAATAATTGGCCCCTTTTGACTGAAGCCCTAGGGATTACAGATTGTGCAGGTTGCCTTTACTTTAATATGTAGTCGGCCCTTTCTGGTTGTCTCTTTCTTTGATCATCGTACAACTCATGCTTTTATTTTTTTCCCCTTATTTTCATTTATCGGCCGACTTTGTGTTAATACTGTAACCTTTTGGTATGAGCAGACACCAAAGGTCTATCCATATGACAACCTAAGAGTGGAGCTTGGTGGAGAACCTTGAGCCTGGATCTAGTTGGAATTGAGTCCTCAAATGTTTTTAATGCGTTTCTTCTCATGTATAATCAACTGTAAGGCTTGAACAGTAAGAATAAATCTTGGTTCGAAATTTGCAACCAACAAGCTGACATGAGTTTTGCTTTTGTCGTGTTTCTGCTGAATCTTTTCTTATCTTAAAAGTTTGATTTGGCTAGTTGGAATGTTAGATACACTCCACAGGCTAAGTAGATTGACTGTCTCTTTGCAATCAAACTTGAAATTATTGCTTCTCCATGGTAGCTGACGAGTAAATGAGATTACTTTTGATGACTGATATGATAATGAACATTGAACACAGGCGGTCTTTCTATTTGCAGTAACCTTTGTTTTTGTTTGCCACAGTTCTCTAAAGCTAACTCAGTCCTTTAATTAGTAAAGGGTAACAGAAATGGTCTTTGAAATATTTTGAAATATGGGTCAAAATAGATGCACCATGCAAAATTTGTTGTGTTCTTTTGGCCTTCCTACATTTTCTTGTTTATTTCTCTTGCCAGAAAGATCTTCAAAAATATTCATTACTTTACTGAGCCATCAAATTAAATGTGCATCGGTGCAAATTCGAGGATGACCTCGACTTAGAAGCAGTTGATCTCTTTTTCCCACGCAGAACGGCCGAAGAGTGGTCAATGTGGAGTGATTGGATTGAAAGAAACAACAGAATGAAAAGTAGCTTTCATCAAACTATTTCCTGACACAAACAACCCAAGAGTCCCTGAGGATGAACTAAAATGCTTCTTTACTCTTTAAATGGTTACCCTGTTAATGGCTGCAGACGAGGAAGGCAATATCAAAGCATAGTTTCAATACTAATTAGAAAGCTTTGGACCTGTGAGACACATTCATTTAGGGGTATCAAATTAGAAGTGGAGTAAATATTAGGTGGGTTGCAATGGATTTCGTAAAAGGATCAATATGTACTGTTCAAATGTGTTAAATGATCATAACTCAACTAACACAAAACAAGATCAAATCTTAAACAATTGGGCCATAAAGTGCTCTTTAACCTTTTATTTCATCCTTTATTTTCATTTTTTAGCTAGAGAATTGAGTAACTTGGTCTTTCGTTCTTCAAATTGTGGGTTGACAACTAGTTCATCAATCTCGTTTAGCACATTTTGGTCCAACATTTTGACGGTCAAATAGGTTTTATCTATTGTGACCGGCCGTTGATTATATAAAACATCTCATCTTTTTAAATTTGTACGGTTTTACCAGATTACAAATTTTGGGCAATTTTACTCCCCTTCACTTAAGGTATAATTTCACCATTGGAGGTAACAATCTTCAATCGTGGAAGAATTTCTATCCATATTTTATTTCTTTCTTGGTCTGGTGAAGCCGAGTTATTGTCCGGGTAGAGCTACATTGTCCAAAGAAAGTTCATTGTGCAAATAAGGTAAAAACAAATGTTTATATGTAAGTCGTTGCATTCTCTTAACATAAGAAAAACTTCTAGTTTAGATAGGGGTGACAATTTGAGCCCAAACCCATCTAACCCGCTAAACTAGCTCAGAGATTAATGAGTTGGGCTACAATTATTTTAGTTTATGGGTCAATTTGGGTTGAGTCCAAGTTAACCCATTATTTTTTATAGCCCATTCTGACCCATTTAACAGTCCAAATATAACCCATGAAACTTACCCAAAACAAAGTATCTCAACCTAACTTATTTAGATCCAATTTTTTTTTTTTTTTGTGTTTTTAATTTTCTGTTCTTTTGTTTTTCTATGCCACTCACTCACCCATCCCACCACATCCCACCCAACCCCCTACACCCCCACCCCGCGCAAAACCCCTATAAAAAATAATTTTTTTGTTTTAATTTTTAATTATTTTATTTTCTACATCACCCATCCTACCCATACCCTCCCCCCAATACCCCTACCCCCAACCTACCCCCGGTGCAAACCCCTTAAAATTTTTTTACTTTTTATTTTTATTTTTATTTTTAGATTTTTATTTTTTGTTTTTCAGTTTTTCTGCCATCCCACCTCACCCCACCATAACCCCTCCCCGGCGCGAACCCCCTAAAAAAAATTTATTTTTTATTTTTATTTTTAAATTTTTATTTTTTCTGTTTTTCAGTTTTTCTGCCACCCCACCCCACCACATCCTATCAATACCCCCACACACACCTTACCCCACGGTGCCAAACCCCTAAAAAAAATTTATTTTTTATTTTTATTTTTAAATTTTTATTTTTTATTTTTTAATTTTTCTACCACCCCACCATATCCCCTATCCCGTATCCCCTACCCCTACCCCTCTGCCGCTACGCAATATCCCTAATTTTTTTTTTTGTATTTTTAATTTTCGATTATTTTATTTTTCTACACCTTCTACCCCTACCCCTCCCATGCCCCCCTCCCCTCACCCCCACCCCGGCGCAAACCCCCTAAAAACAATTGTATGCAAGATGAGCATGATTTTAAAATATGGGCCATGTTGGGCGGGTTGGGTTATGACCCATTGTTTAGCTCATCTTGACCCAGCCCATCTTAACCCAAATTCACTTTGGGCTGGGTTATGACCCATTTATTGACTAACCCATCTTGACCCGCCTAAATTCAGCCCAACCCGCCTATTTGTCACCCCTAAGGCCAACAAAGGCTATTCAAAATTACTTCTAAGCTTGCACCGAAATGTGGCTTAGTGATGGAATAGAGCTGTTATCAATAAATAAACAACAAAAAAATAGTTCTAAGGTTGTAGCCCGAGCACCGTTCTAATTAACAAAATAAATAGAACATAGTTTTAAGGTTGGTTCGAATAGTTTCGAAAATAGTTTTAAGGTTGTATCTTCGAATATCAAGTTGGTGTTCTTGCATTTTTCTTCCGAGTTTATGACTCCATCACAGTGTATAATGCCGCTTGTTTTTAGTAAACAGTGTCTCGTCAGGCTAGTTTGTACGCACCTCGACTAATTTTACAGAGTACGGTTGCTATCTCCTATATCGAGTAATTTGGTCTATCAAACTCAGACAAATAGAGAAGAATTATCGAATATTTTTGCCTCCGCTAGAATTTGAACCCGACACACCCATTCTCAAAGGAGTTGGTAGTTTGAGAGTATCTTACTTAATTCTTCTTCCTAGTTTACTGGTCATATCAAAGTATTCCTAACAATCTTACAAAAATCTTTGATATTTCTTTCATTAAGCTACTCAAAATCCAAAATTCTACAGAAGTATCTCATTAGGGTACAAAAGTCCCAGTCAATGCATTCATTTGTTTTTATTGTAAAAATTATTCGAGACTTTTGGTTTTGATAATTTTTTTTGATTTCCGCGTTAATCCAACTCATTCTTGCAACTTGCAAAATAAAGTATTAGTCCAATCTACTGTAATTCTTTTAGAGTGAACTGTGAACTGTGAACGTGTGGTTTTCTTTCCTTCCCCCTGTTTAGGGTTTCCACCATTAGCAAAGTCAATAAAATAAAAATCCATCCCTAAGGATGAGTATGTTTTGTGAAATTGATAGATCGTGGCCCGTGGCTAGTTCTATAAATTCCAAGAAAACAACCGCAAATATTGACTCTATTTTCCAACTAGCTCCTATTGCTGGAGTTATCGGTGGATGTGTAAAATCAAATGATTCTTTTACCTTGTATTTCGCCATTTATTAGCTCTTACAGTACATAATTTATTAAATAAAATAAACAAGTTTTTGGAATTTTTAGTCACGGGTTTAAACATTATCGCCAGAAGTAGTGAGTTGTAGCTTATTTTTTTGTATATTATTTAATATAAACCACATGAAATCACACTATGCTATCTGTTTGTTAGTTTTCATGCATAATTAAGATGCCTCAATACGTGTCTTGAAGTCATCAAAGGTGACAGAATATCTATTTTGTCTTGTTTTAATCTCATTGATAGGACTTAGGAGATTTAATACAATATACGACAATTATATATCCCATTTGATTGAAAATGAAGTCATAGTTATCCCTGTCTATGATTTGATTTTGATAATGGGGTCGAATGTATTGGGCTGTATCTTGAATCCTTTTCACAGAACTTTTTACTTTTGCTTTTATTTTCTTTTATTAAGTGGAAGTAGACGACTTGCGAATAGGTTGCTGCGCTGCAACGTGTTTCATGAGTAGTGGACTTTGTGCTTAACCTATACTTTCTTTTTCTGGAAAGAGATGTTACTCCTTCCTTCACGTAATACCAGTCGTGATTATTAAAAATAATTATTTTAAATTATTTATTATTTAAAAGTAAAAGATAATTTTTTTTACCCTTAATAATAATTATTCTCGAAAATAGAGATAACACGTAAATAGAATAAATATTCAATGAAAAGATATTATATCTTACGACATAAATAAAGATATAATAGTCCAATCCTTTTCCTAATTAATATTTCCCATGGAGCTTGTAAAAGAAAAATATGACACATAATACGAGACAGATGGAGTACTCTTTAGTAAGACTGCTTATCGGGCAGATTGGGCAGTCTTAACAGTTTGGCTCATTGGTTATCGGTTTTTAGATGTATTAATCCGCCAGCCACCCGATAAGATATCTGCAGATTGATATCGGTTTAGCTCTTATCGGATGGTTATCCGGTGGTTTATCGGCATAGTTCAATCTATATTACACATGACACGATTTACCAAATTTAGCGAGGGTCCAAAATTTGCTTCCCTGTACTTCAAATGTATGCTGATGTTGGTCAAAGAATCGGATTTCTTACTCTTGTTTTATAACTGCTCCAATTTTCTTTAGATGTCGCTCTAATTTCTAAATAATCCAAGAACACCTGTCGAAATGTGTGCGGACTGACATTTTTTTTTACATGCAAGCAAATCTGCAGATGTATGTGTTAAACCAAATTTAACAGCAGATTCTACTCGTTAAACTATCTCTTGTTTGTTAAGTTTTGGTACTTCCACTGCACCTACTGGAGGTGGTAAGAATACGTGAAGCAATCAAGTAAATTATTTTTTATTTGATAGGATTGAAAAGAATGCGCGAAGCAAGTAATTAAACTTTGTTTAATAGTAAATTAGTAATAGAGAATAAAGATAAAGTACTGGAAGTGGAAGAAGGGTTTTTAATTATTTAATATATATATGGATAAATTCTATATGTGTATATATTCTTAACGGATTAACGGATTATTCGGTAAGAAAATTGAATAATCTGCCCCCCAAACCTATAAGTCGTTAATAAAAAAATTTCAATTCGTTTCCGTCCGTTAAACCATTAGCCCGATACCAATAAGGTATTAAGCTTCGGTTTCGGTTCGGTTTTGAACACCCCTACTCTTTACTCTTTAGGCTAAGGAGAAGAAAAGGAAGAATATTACACCATGGTAAGAATACAAATATCTCGTCTATGAAAGCGGAGTCTAGAATTAGAAACTTCGGCAAAAATTCAATATATACTTGCACATATTTTTAAGAAATAGTTAGAGATTTTTACACCAATTTGATGAACACTGATATATTTATATTGAATGTAACAATGCCCTGTAGTTGCCATATCCTGAGTTCGCCTCTCCGTAATAACAATATAAAGTAGTGTACCACAATTTGTTGAAAGCTATATTTTGGGAAGGAAAATAAAAATTAACATTTGTACTAAGGAGGATATGCAGACATAATTACATGAGGAACGACCAAATATTAGTAGTATAATTTAGTCGTACAACCACGGTCTCAAATAATAGATATTGGTTCAATTATCACAATTCTTGTAATGCAAGTGGTAGTCTTAATTTTTTTGTTTTTGTTTTTATTTTTGTTTTTGTTTTTGAATGAACTAAGAAAAGGTATGGCCGACGATGATCTCAAATTGTTCTTTTTCTAATTAACGTGTTGTTAAGCTTGATTAATCAATTAGCATATTATTAATCCGTGATATCACTTAGCAATCGCGTGTCATTCTGTCTTTACGGAATATTAGCCCTGTGTGCTTGGAGCTATTACTTTATGTTTAGTGTTAGGTAGTTTTCTATATTTGATATATAATCAGACTATATATATTTAGAAGCATTATGGTCAACAGTTAGCTATACATGGTAAGATTATAAATTTATACGCATCAAAACACTTTTTTCTTCTTCTTTCTAATGACGAATCTAACCAAATTAAGAATGGGAAGAAGCTCGTTTAATTATTTTATCTCAATTAAGATAATGTTTACTTTCTTCTTCTTTCTTATGACGAATCGTCACTAAAGAATGGGTAGGAGTTATAAACTTATTATTACAATTTAGATCTTCAATCATAATGTTTTTTCCTTCCTTTTTTCTAGTGACGAGTCGTCATCAAAGAATGGGAAATGAGTTTTTATCTCAATTAAAATCCAAAAATTTTAGAATGAGAACCGTGTCAGTTTTTGGTTTAATCATTCAGTACTTGAAATTTAGTAACTCGGCCTACTAAGGTGCGTAAATATATAGTAAGGGTGGAGAGATCCCAACCATCTTTTTATTTATTGCAATATTAAAAAGCAAAAACAATATAGCCTATAAATGTCGAGAATATTATAAAAGAAAGAAACCTTGGTATTGTACAGCCCTAGTCCAAGTATTTTTCCATGTCTTCTTTTGTTATATTTACTCTACGATATATAGTACTAAATATATTAATTTGTTTCCAAAGTAAACATATTCATTAACCTTGATGGATTTTCAGATCTTGGCTCAGGTTCAGCATGTTCAAATAATTAAGGAGAATAATGTAAGTCCCATGTGAAAATGGAAGGATAAATTTGTTTTCTTCAAGGAAGAAATAATAAAAGATTAATGAAATTCACAAAATTCCAAAGCTTAAAATCCATAATAGTATTATCTCAAGTTTTGTAGCCAGAGTGTCTTTATATTCGTACCACAACATGGGCCACTCAATTTTCTCAATTAGTTTAAGAAAATTGTCAAAAATTGCAAAATAAATCAAGTATTTCCATCTATAAATACCCACTCATTTCATTCATTTCAATCACCAAGCAAACAACATTTCACTAATTAGCCACATTCAATTGTTGAGAGTGCTAATTACTCAACTCTAGAAATGGCTAAGTTTGTTATATCCTCCATTGCTCTTCTTCTCACTTTAAACATTCTTTTCTTCACTATGGTTAGTTCCACTAATGTCCCATGCCCACCCACCCCATCAAAGGGTCATTCCAAACCCCACCCTAAGCCTACCCCCACCCCCTCTACCCCATCCACCCCATCTACCCCATCCACCCCATCATCAAAAGGTAAGTGCCCAAAGGACACACTTAAGCTAAAAGTGTGTGCCAGTTTATTGAATGACTTAGTGCACCTTGTTGTAGGAAGTGATCCAGCCAAAACTCCATGTTGTTCTCTAATTCATGGACTTGCTGATCTTGATGCTGCTGTTTGCCTTTGCACTGCTATTAAAGCCAATTTATTGGGAATTAACCTCAACGTACCTCTTTCCCTCAGTTTGTTGCTCAACAACTGTGGAAAGTATGTTCCTAAGAATTTCCAATGCGCATAATTACCTAGCTAGCCAATAATTTCCACTTCATATATTTATTTTTCAGTGTGTTCAATTTGGTGTTTTTTGTATGCTTATATAGTTTGCTTATATTTTCAAAAGGAAGATATATTGTATTCTAATTGGTTAGAAAGAAGGCTAGTTCATTGCATGCCTTCTTTTCGTTGTGTTATCACATTTTCATGGGTAATAAATGACGTATTGTGGAGTTTATAGTACATAACATACTTGATATAGATTGAGTTTATAGTACTGTTTTGCGTTTTAAGCCTAGTTGAGGTTAGGGAGAATGTACTCCCTCCGGTCCAAAATAAGTGATTTTTTGACTTTTTGTGGTACAAAATAAGTGATTTTTTCGGATTTCAAGAATGATTTAATGATATTTTTCCTATATTGTCCTTGGAGTAAATAGTGTTGGAATATGTTTTAAGACTATTTATGTGAGATAGTAAAATTAAAATGGTCAATGACTTTCTTAATATGTATGAAAATATCCACAAAATTACTTATTTTGGACAAGAGGGAGTAATATGATAGAAAACATATATAGAGAAACAGGCAAGCCAAATAATTGAGACGCTTAATATTTTATTAAAGAAAGCCAAACAAAAAACAATCACCAGTCAAATTTTTTTTCTTACGTTGTGTACGTACGAAAAAAGAATGGCATCGAGCGAGAAAGACAATTAGAATTTGGAAAGCTTCATGTGGGGTCACTCGGCGTTTCTAAATTTATTTTAGAAAAACTAACTTATTGTAATGAAATAATAAAAGAATAAGAATAATATTGCAGAGAAAGAGAGATAGGGAATTCTTATTGAAGTCTCGGATGAATTACAATGGGGTAAGACCCTTCTATTTATAGGAGAAATATGACTTAGTCACAAAGTAAAACTCTCCACAAGATAGACATTCACTCTAAATAGAATTCCATTCATAACACTCCCCCTTGAATGCCTATTCAATAATAATGTGCCTCGTTAAAACCTTAACTAAAATAAAACCCAGTGGAAAAAAAAATTCTAGAGAAGGAAAAAGAGTACACATATATAATAATACGCCTTTTGGTTGCCTCGTTAAAAACCTCGCAAGGAAAACCCAGTGGGACAAAACCTTGTAAGGGAAAAGAGTGCAACGCGCATTAACTCCCCATGATGAGAGCATCAATTCACATCCTTAAGCCTTCGCATTCCGATCTTGTACACTAGCTTCTTGAAGGTTGACGTCGACAAAGATTTAAATATATTTTCATAATGACATAACATAGAGATCTCTTCATTCATATATTCAGGTACCTGAATCTCTCATGAGATATTATGAAGTCTTATGTCATGTGATCTTCTAGATCACTTGCCTCCTTTATTATGATCATTTGCTCATCTTCTTTATCAAGAAGTTTATTTGAAACCGATTTACTACTACCACTCACCTCGAACCGGTAGAAGCTTCAATCCGCCTTGCGCTTGCCTCGCAAATCAATCTCCTCGGGTGCCAAATCTGCTCAAAATCATAGAGAATGCATCAATATACGCAAATTTCACGAAATTCATTCGAAATAACCCAATTTATATCAAAACCCACAAGTTGTCGAAACCCGACTTTTGGTACACTTGTCGAAAAATTACAAAAATCACATATTCGAAATCCTCATCTCGATACGAGTCTAGGCATATAAAATTTACCAAAATCGGACTCCATTTGCCCACTCAAATCGGTGTTTTTCTTTAATTTAGGCCTAGGGCTCAAACCCACCTTTAATCTTCCATTTACAGGGATTTAACCAAGGATTTCATGTTAAAATGATGTAATTAAGCCACAAAACTTACCTCCAACGAAACCCCGATGATTTCCCAGCAATAACTCGCCCAAATCGCCCAATTCGCCTTCAAGAACCGAGCCCCAAATGTTTTGCAACTTATGAAATTTTAACCCTTCTGTTATTTTTAACACAGGCGCGATTTCCGCTTCTGCGGACCAAAATCCGCCTCTGCGAGGCCGCCTCTACGACCAAATGGTCGCTTCTGCGAAAATACTCCTAGCCGCCCAGCTTCGCTTCTGCGGCCCAGGTCTCGCTCCTGCGAGACCGCTCCTGCGAAACCCCCTTCCGCTCCTGCGAGCCTTACCGCTTCTGCGCATCAGAGTCCGCTCCTGCGGACTCGCTTAGGCGACAAGTTTTCCGCTTCTGCGGATTCTCCCCTAACGAGCCCGGACCGCTTCTGCGGTCTTTCCTTCCGCACCTGCGGTGCCGCCCATGCGGACCAGGATCCGCCTCAGCGAACCCCAGCGCTTTTGCGCTCGTTTTCCGCTTCCTGCGGGCTCGCTCCTGCGCCCCCATTTCCGCAGGAGCGAAAACAACAGAACCAGAACTCTTCAAACCTGCAATTTCCATGTTTCTCTCCCGATTAACCATCCGAAAACACACCGAGGCCCCCGGGACCTCATTCAAACACACTAACACATCTTATTACCTTATTCGAACTTGTTCCAATCCTCAAAACACGTCTAATAACATCAAAACCCATAATTCACATCGAATTCAAGCCTAAATTCCTTAAAACATTCCGAATTACACAATCAATCAAAAACCCGACTAAACGACGTCCGAATGACCTGAAATTTTGCAGGCACATCCAAAATCACCTAACGAAGCTACTGCAACTGTCGGAATTCCATTCCGACCCCCGGATCAAAATCTCACCTACCGTTCGGATTTCGCCAAAATTCAACCTTAGCCAATTCAAGCCTATTTCTACACCGGGCCTCCACATTCAATTCCGATCGCTCCCCTAAGTCACAATTCACCTCCCGGAACTAACCGAATCATCAGAATTTGATTCCGAGCTCTCTAACTAAATAGTCAACTCCGGGTTGACTTTCCTTATTCAAGCTTCCTCCAAAAAGGTTATATGCCTCATTTTCATTTCAATTCACTCCTAACTTCCCCGATAGACTCTAACACTGATATAAAAGCATGAATTATGTAATTGCAACATAACAGGGTGGTAATTCCCGTGACGACGGGCCGGGTCGTCACATTCTCCCCAACTTAAACAAACGCTCGTCCTCGAGCGGGTCAAGAAACATACCTGAAGTCTCGAATAGCTGAGGGTATCTGCTCCGCATCTCCTACTCAACCTCCCAAGTAGCCTCCTCTACGGGTCGACCTCTCCACTGAACCTTAACTGATGCAATCTCCTTCGACCTCAACTTCCTCACTTGGCGACCCAAAATAGCAATAGGCTCCACATCATAGGATAGATCACCATCGAGCTGAATGGTACTGAAGTCTAATACATGGGACGGATCTCCGATGTACTTCCGGAGCATAGACACATGGAATACCTGGATGAACGCTGGATAAGCCGGGTGGCAAGGCTAACTCATATGCCACATCTCCAACTCTCCCGAGTATCTCAAAAGGACCAATGTACCTGGGACTCAACTTCCTTTCCTCCCGAACCTCATGACACCCTTCATGGGTGAAACCTTCGACAATACTCTATCACCAACCATGAAAGACAACTCTCGAACCCTACGGTCCGCATAACTCTTCCGGTGAGACCGTGCCGTGCGAAGCCTCTCTCGGATCAACTTTGCTCTATCCGGAGCATCCCGAACTAACTCGGTCCCTATCAATCTATCCTCGCCAGGCTCAAACCATCCGAGGGAGATCTACACCGTCCGCCATACAATGCCTCGTACGGGGCCATCCGAATACTCGACTGGTAGCTGTTGTTGTAGGCAAACTCGGCAAGTGGTAAGAACTCATCCCATGAACCACCAAAGTCAATCACACATGCTCGCAACATATCCTCCGGGATCTGAATAGTACGCTCAGACTGCCCGTCTGTCTGGGGGTGAAATGCTGTACTCAACTCAACCCTCGTACCCATCTCTCGCCTGAAATGCTCTCCAAAATTGAGAAGTGAACTGAGTGCCTCTGTCAGATATAATAGACACTGGGACCCCATGCAACCTGACAATCTCCCGAATAAAGATCGATGCCAACCGCTCCGATGAGTAAGTAGTACTAACCGGGATGAAATGTGCGGACTTAGTCAGCCGATCAACAATCACCCATACAGAATCAAACTTCCTCGCTGTCCGAGGGAGCCCAATAACAAAATCCATGGTGATCCTCTCCCATTTCCACTCGGGAATAACCATACGCTGAAGAACACCGCCCGGTCTCTGATGCTCATATTTGACCTGCCGGCAATTGAGGCACTTAGCTACATGCCTAACAATATCCATCTTCATTCTCCTCCACCAGTAGTGCTGTCTCAAGTCTTGGTACATCTTTGCGGCACCTGGGTGAATAGAGTACCGCGAACCGTGTGCCTCCTCAAGTATCAACTCCCGCAAACCATCAACATTGGGCACACATATACGGCCCTGCATCCTCAAAACACCATCACTGTCGATAGTCACATCTCTAACATCATTATGCTGCACTCTGTCCTTAAGGACAAGCAAATGTGGGTCATCATACTGTCACTCCCTGATGCGATCATATAAGGACGATCGAGAAACAACACAAGCCAACACTCGACTCGACTCCGAAATATCTAATCTCACTAGCCGATTGGCTAGAGCCTGAACATCATAAGCAAATGGCCTCTCCCCAACTGGGATGAAAGCTAGGCTGCCCATGCTAACCGCCTTCCGACTCAAGGCATCGGCCACCACATTGGCCTTCCCCGGATGATACAAAATAGTGATATCATAGTCCTTAAGCAACTCCAACCACCTCCGCTGTCTCAAATTAAGGTCCTTCTGTCTGAATAAGTGCTGAAGGCTGCGATGATCCGTGAACACCTCACAGGAGACACCATACGGGTAATGCCTCCAAATCTTCAAAGCATGAACTATGGCTGCTAGCTCCAAATCATGAACAGGGTAGTTCTTCTCGTGGGGCTTCAACCTGACGAGAAGCATAAGCAATGACCCTACCCTCCTGCATCAACACACAACCAATGCCAACTCCTGAGGCATCACAATATACAGTATAAGAATCTGAAGCTGTCGGTAGAATCAAGACGGGTGCTGTGGTCAGTGCTGTCTTGAGCTTCCGAAAGCTCTCCTCGCACTCCTCGGACCATAAGAAAGGAACACCCTTCTGAGTCAATCTAGTCAAGGGTGAAGCAATAGAAGAGAACCCCTAAACGAATCGGCGATAATACCCTGCCAATCCCAGAAAGCTACGGATCTCAGTAACTGAGGTCGGTCTGGGCCAACTCTGCACTGCCTCGACCTTCCTCGGATCTACCTGAATACCATCACGAGACACCACATGCCCTAGAAATGCTACGGACTCAAGCCAAAACTCGCACTTGGAGAATTTAGCATATAGCTTCTCCTCCCTCAATCTCTGCAACACAATACTCAAATGCTGAGCATGCTCCTCCCGACTACGGGAGTAGACTAGAATGTCATCAATGAACACAATCACAAATGAATCCAAATAAGGCCTGAACACACTGTGTTCATCAGATGCATAAATGTTGCTGGGGCGTTGATCAGCCCAAAAGACATCACAAGGAAGTCATAGTGACCATATCTGGTCCTGAATGCAGTCTTCATAATGTCGGACTCTCTAATCTTCAGTTGATGGTAGCCCGAACGAAGATCAATCTTCGAGAACACCCTAGCTCCCTGGAGCTGATCAAATAAATCATCAATACGAGGCAGAGGATACTTATTCTTCACTGTTACTTTGTTTAGCTGCCTATAGTCAATACACATCCTCATAGATCCATCCTTCTTCTTAACAAACAGGACCGGTGCACCCCACGGCGACACACTCGGCCGAATGAACCCCTTATCTAGGAGTTCCTGGAGCCTGCTCCTTCAATTCCTTCAACTCAGCTGGTGCCATCCGATATGGAGGAATAGAAATAGGCTGAGTGCCTGGCACCAAATCGATACCAAAATCAATATCCCTGTCCGGCGGCATGCCCGGCAGGTCTGAGGGAAACACATCAGGAAAGTCTCGCACAATGGGAACATAATCAATACTGGGAGTCTGGGCCTCGACCTCCCGCACAAATGCTAAATAAGAGAGACATCCTTTCCCAACCATTCGTTGGGCCTTGAGGAAAGATATTACCCTGCTAGGTACATACTCAGTCATGCCTCGCCACTCGATCCTCTGAATGCCCGGCATAGCCAAAGTGACCGTCTTAGCATGACAGTCCAGAATAGCATGACATGGAGATAGCCAGTCCATGCCCAATATAACATCAAAATCAATCATGCTGAGAAGCAACAGGTCTACTCGGGTCTCCGGACCTCCAATAGTGACCAAACAGGACCGGTATACGTGGTCCACAACAATAGTATCCCCTACCGGGGTAGATACATGCACCGGCAGCTCAAGACTCCCTCGGGTCGTGCCCAAATGAGGAGCAAAATATGTAGACACATAAGAATAAGTAGAACCGGGATCAAACAATACTGAGGCATCTCTGTGGCAGACTGAAATAATACATGTAATAACTGCATCAGAAGCAACGGCCTCAGATCGGCCCTGAAGAGCATAGAATCTAGCATGTTCGCCTGATCGGCCTCCTCCTCGAGGGCGACCCCTAGCTGACTGACCCTCACCCATAGTCGGCGGGGCGGGTGCTGAAGTAGAAGGACCAGATGACGAGGGCTGCCCTCTCTGCTGATAAGATCCGGAAACAAGACGGGGACACTCCCTACGGTGGTGCCCAAACTCTCCGCACTCGTAGCAACTCCCCGGTGCTGGGGACTGAGACTGATAAGGACCTCTGGCGCTGAAGTGGCCAGCTGATGAACTAGGCCGAGATGAACCCTGAGCGGATGGGGCCTGTGAAGACTCTGAGCTGGCATGGCACTGAGAGCTGGTTGGCTCTGGTGTTAACCCTGATAATCCTGTCTAGGAGACCATCTGCGACGATCTGAGCGTCCCGACTGTGAAGACCTGAAAGAGCGACCTCGGCTCTGTTGACTCTGGCCTCTAGTCTGAGTACCACTGGAACTAGCTGCACCTCAAGGCCTCTTGGCCTCCCTCTCATCCCACTGTCTGCGACAATCTGTCTCTATGTCGTGAGCAATATCCACGACATCCTCAAATGTACGACTCAAAACCCTCTCCCGAGTCATCAGAATACGAATGGGATAAATGAGGTCGTCCACAAAGCGACAATCCTCTCTTTGTCAGAAGGAACCAACCATGGTGCATACCTAGACAACTCTGTAAACCTGATCTCATACTCTGACACTGACATGTCCCCCTGACGGAGACCCTCAAACTGCCTACGCATCTCCTCTCTCCGAGATCGAGGCACCCATTTCTCCAAAAACATAGTGGAGAACTCCGGCCATGATAGTGGTGCTGCTCCGGCTGGCCTGCGGCGCTCATAAGCCTCCCACCAAGCGAAGGCCGGTCCCTGAAACTGAAAGGTAGTGAAAGATACCCCACTGGACTCCAAGATCCCTACCGTACGAAGCATCCGACGACACTTATCCAGAAAACCTTGGGCGTCCTCGCCGGAGCACCAGTGAACACTGGAGGAAATAACCTGGTGAACCTCTCGAGACGACGCTGCTCATCATCTGTCATAGCTGGGACCCTGTCCCCCTGAATCTGATCTGCTGGCTGAACCGGTACCACAGGCTGAACTGGAGGAGTCTCTGGTGTCTGTAAGCCCTGCACTGCTGGCTCTGGAGTGCGTACTGCGGGGGTCTGATGACCACCCCCGATCCCCGATGCAGCTGCTGCAGTAGTAACCGAAACCGCCTGTGCTAGGCCAGTGCAGACTGCTAGTATCTGAGCCAGGGTCTCCCGTAGACCCGGAATAACAATGGGCACAGCTGGTGCCTGATCTGGTGCTGCTGGCACCTCTGCAACTGGGGGCTGTGGGTCAGCTGGCACTGCCTCGGCTGCCCTAACTCCGCCACGACCACGACCGCGTCCACGGCCTCTAGCAGGTGGTAGTGGTGGTCGTCTTCCACGTCCGGATGATCGAGTTCTCGCCATATGCGAGAGAATAGAATGTCAAAGTTTAGTTCAAGTCAAAAGTAATCGCACGACAAGAATTCCAAGAATTGAAACTTTTCCTAAATAGGTTTGCAGCCTCCCGAGGATAAGTACAGGCGTCCCCGCACCGATCCACGAGACTCTACCAACCGGCTCACGACTCGCGAGACCTGTTAACCTAGGCTCTGATACCAACTTGTCACGACCCAAACCCTGGTCGTGATGGCGCCCAACACAATGCTAGGCAAGCCCGACCATTTTATCCCTTAAACCAGCCAGTTATTAATCAAATTAAACTTAAACAGTAAATGATCATATCAAGTGATAACCGAAACGTAAAACATACAAAATACGGTCCCAAACATATCGTGGTGTCACGGGACTGAGCCTCTACAGGATAGCATCCTAATACAATCAAGTCTAGGCAAGTAGGAAATCAACAAGATGATAACGAAGGAGAAAACAAGCTCTGCGGACGCTGGCAACTACCTCGTAATCTCCGCAATAGTAGACAAGGATCAACAGCTAAAATGTCTCAACTGCTCTCGGGCACCTGTGGATCTGCACAGAAAGTGCAGGGGAGTGGGGTGAGTATATTTCAACTCAGTGAGTAACAATAATAAATAATAACCGAAGGTAAGAAATCCTGTGCTATCACTTAGCAGTTCTAAGGCAACCCTCGCAGGTACGTCATCACTATAGAAATGCTCAAATCTCCAATCCACGTTCATCTCTACAAGATTTCACACTGAACCAACCCTCACTCGTACCCCTACGGTGTACGACCATCTCAACATATATAAAGACACATACTTATGTCTATAATGTATAAGTATTTAAGTAGATAGTAGGGTATGATTAAGTATAATGCTATGGCGTGCAGCCCGCTCCAATACATATACCGCTGCGGCGCGCAGCCCGCTCCATTTTACGTCGACGGCGCTCACTGGGGGTGTATACAGACTTTGGAGGGGCTTCATAGGCCCAAGCACTATAATACTGCGGCGTGCAGCACGATCCACACAAATATTACTGCGGCGTGCAGTCCGATCCAATATATATATGTATATATATCTCTATACTGTTGCGGCGTGCAGCCCGATCCCATCATATACACCAGTGCTCACTGAGAATGTGTGCAGACTCAGACTCCGAAGGGGCTCCTACAGCCCAAGCGCAATAATATTGCGGCGTGCAGTCCGTCCCACATGTATGTTACATGTATATTACATGTATATTACTGCGGCGTGCGGTCCGATCCAATATATATCCTGCTGCGGCGTGCAGCCCGATCCAATGTAGGTATATATATATAATACCTCATAATGGGTCCTCGACCCTATCCCAGTCAATATATGCTTGGCCTCTCAGGCCCAATATAATATATCACAGTGGGTCCTAGACCCTGTCTCAGTCAATATAGACTTGGCCTTTCAGGCCCACTCAGCTAGAACAAGGAATTCCACCCTAGATAATCTCTCTCAATGTACACATCTAGTACGGGCTCATATTAGGCTATACCGCTAGTGCTACGGCTGAGTGTATGTTTCCAACATGATATAAGGGTTACCTAGCTCTATAGGTTCCCTAATGCTCTACAGATCGGCACAAGGCCCCAAACATGGCTATTAACCCAATTGTACAGTTATAATCTCAGTAACAGTCATACAACACAGTATTCTATTAGCCGGGAAGGACTAAGTCCGAACCCCCAATCACAATGTCACCACGCCCGTCATAGAACGTGTGTCTCATCTCAATATAGCACTGTGAAGTGCTAGTACGGGGTTTCAAACCCTCAATACATTATTTACTTCTACCACTCACCTCGAACCGGTAGAAGCTTCAATCCGCCTTGCGCTTGCCTCGCAAATCAATCTCCTCGGGTGCCAAATCTGCTCAAACTCATAGAGAATGCATCAATATACGCAAATTTCACGAAATTCATTCGAAATAACCCAATTTATATCAAAACCCACAAGTTGTCGAAACCCGACTTTTGGTACACTTGTCGAAAAATTACAAAAATCACATATTCGAAATCCTCATCTCGATACGAGTCTAGGCATACTTATGTCTATAATGTATAAGTATTTAAGTAGATAGTAGGGTATGATTAAGTATAATGCTATGGCGTGCAGCCCGCTCCAATACATATACCGCTGCGGCGCGCAGCCCGCTCCATTTTACGTCGACGGCGCTCACTGGGGGTGTATACAGACTTTGGAGGGGCTCCATAGGCCCAAGCACTATAATACTGTGGCGTGCAGCACGATCCACACAAATATTACTGCGGCGTGCAGTCCGATCCAATATATATATGTATATATCTCTATACTGCTGCGGCGTGCAGCCCGATCCCATCATATACACCAGTGCTCACCGAGAATGTGTGCAGACTCAGACTCCGAAGGGGCTCCTACAGCCCAAGCGCAATAATACTGCGGCGTGTAGTCCGTCCCACATGTATGTTACATGTATATTACATGTATATTACTGCGGCGTGCAGTCCGATCCAATATATATACTGCTGCGGCGTGCAGCCCGATCCAATATAGGTATATATATATAATACCTCATAATGGGTCCTCGACCCTATTCCAGTCAGTATAGACTTGGCCTCTCAGGCCCAATATAATATATCACAGTGGGTCCTAGACCCTGTCTCAGTCAATATAGACTTGGCCTTTCAGGCCCACTCAGCTAGAACAGGGAATTCCACCCTAGATAATCTCTCTCAATGTACACATCTAGTACGGGCTCATATTAGGCTATACCGCTAGTGCTACGGCTGAGTGTATGTTTCCAACATGATATAAGGGTTACCTAGCTCTATAGGTTCCCTAATGCTCTACAGATCGGCACAAGGCCCCAAACATGGCTATTAACCCAATTGTACAGTTATAATCTCAGTAACAGTCATACAACACAGTATTCTATTAGCCGGGAAGGACTAAGTCCGAACCCCCAATCACAATGTCACCACGCCCGTCATAGAACGTGTGTCTCATCTCAATATAGCACTGTAAAGTGCTAGTACGGGGTTTCAAACCCTCGGTACATTATTTACTACTACCACTCACCTCGAACCGGTAGAAGCTTCAATCCGCCTTGCGCTTGCCTCGCAAATCAATCTCCTCGGGTGCCAAATCTGCTCAAAATCATAGAGAATGCATCAATATACGCAAATTTCACGAAATTCATTCGAAATAACCCAATTTATATCAAAACCCACAAGTTGTCGAAACCCGACTTTTGGTACACTTGTCGAAAAATTACAAAAATCACATATTCGAAATCCTCATCTCGATACGAGTCTAGGCATATAAAATTTACCAAAATCGGACTCCATTTGCCCACTCAAATCGGTGTTTTTCTTTAATTTAGGCCTAGGGCTCAAACCCACCTTTAATCTTCCATTTACAAGGATTTAACCAAGGATTTCATGTTAAAATGATGTAATTAAGCCACAAAACTTACCTCCAACGAAACCCCGATGATTTCCCAGCAATAACTCGCCCAAATCGCCCAATTCGCCTTCAAGAACCGAGCCCCAAATGTTTTGAAACTTATGAAATTTTAACCCTTCTGTTATTTTTAACACAGGCGCGATTTCCGCTTCTGCGGACCAAAATCCGCCTCTGCGACCAAATGGTCGCTTCTGCGAAAATACTCCTAGCCGCCCAGCTTCGCTTCTGCGGCCCAGGTCTCGCTCCTGCGAGACCGCTTTCGCTCCTGCGAGCCTTACCGCTTCTGCGCATCAGAGTCCGCTCCTGCGGACTCGCTTAGGCGACAAGTCTTCCGCTTCTGCGGATTCTCCCCTAACGAGCCCAGACCGCTTCTGCGGTCTTTCCTTCCGCACCTGCGGTGCCGCCCATGCGGACCAGGATCCGCCTTAGCGAACCCCAGCGCTTCTGCGCTCGTTTTCCGCTCCTGCGGGCTCGCTCCTGCGCCCCCATTTTCGCAGGAGCGAAAACAACAGAACCAGAACTCTTCAAACCCGCAATTTCCATGTTTCTCTCCCGATTAACCATCCGAAAACACGCCGAGGCCCCCGGGACCTCATTCAAACACACCAACACATCTTATTACCTTATTCGAACTTGTTCCAATCCTCAAAACACGTCTAATAACATCAAAACCCATAATTCACATCGAATTCAAGCCTAAATTCCTTAAAACATTCCGAATTACACAATCAATCAAAAACCCGACTAAACGACGTCCGAATGACCTGAAATTTTGCAGGCACATCCAAAATCACCTAACGGAGCTACTGCAACTGTCGGAATTCCATTTCGACCCCCGGATCAAAATCTCACCTACCGTTCGGATTTCGCCAAAATTCAACCTTAGCCAATTCAAGCCTATTTCTACACCGGGCCTCCACATTCAATTCCGATCGCTCCCCTAAGTCACAATTCACCTCTCGGAACTAACCGAATCATCAGAATTTGATTCCGAGCTCTCTAACTAAATAGTCAACTCCGGGTTGACTTTCCTTATTCAAGCTTCCTCCAAAAAGGTTATATGCCTCATTTTCATTTCAATTCACTCCTAACTTCCCCGATAGACTCTAATACTGATATAAAAGCATGAATTATGTAATTACAATATAACGGGGTGGTAATTCCCGTGACGACGGGCCGGGTCGTCACAGGTATACATGGCGAGTGAATGAGCCTATATTCACCTTTGATATTTCCAGCATTCATGGGATTCAATCCCACTTTTAGTTGGTATATTAATTAATGAGAACAAGCACATAAAAGAATTCGTAAAGAACTTTCTAGTTCTTTAATATTTTACCGATGTGAATTCTCTTTATTTTTGCACATCATATTTAAATTGATATGGCAAAACCAATTATGTCAACTGGATAAATTATCAATATTGATAAACTTCAGATTTACACCATGATGTGTGCAATTATGAATAAACTCCAAGTTTATTATGATATGGGTTTTATATGAATAAAATATCCACTTCATTGTGGTATTCTTTTGTTTATGTAGTACAAATTGAAGAATAAAGCGGGTAGCTTTTCACATACATATTACCCCGCTACAAGATGTAGTAATAGAAGATATTAAATCTTTCCTTTATTTATAGTCTCAATATAATCAATCGCTTTCACGTATTTGGAAACTAAATAAGTTTCTTTGAGACTTACTACAACACAATACCTTATTGGTAATTAATTGTGTTTCTCCAAAATAGTAATAATTGGCTCTTCTAGAGCTCTCAATTAATTTTGCACTACCACAGATTCATCATCATCCATGTGGTGAATATCTCATTTAAAGAGAAAGTTATACCATTATGGCCATGGTCAAAATAATACGCAAGATTTGTTTCTTGCATTATCGTTGACTTTTAATAATCACAATGCCAGAATATGTTGGCATACAATAGGTGTGTGACCAATGACCATTCATACCATAATAATGATATTATTTTTTATATCATCTCAAACCTTCTTTTAGAGATAAGTGTGGTGTAATCACTACCACTAGCACATTTATATTCTTCCAAAAACGAATATATATTCATAAATTAGATGTTTTCTCATTCACATCATGAATGGACCATAGTCATCTGTATGTATTTTATAAAATCTCATATCAAATCGATGACAAATATTTTCACAAAGTGTGGGATTATTTTGAGAATCCTTATTGTTCTCATTACCACAAATGATGACGATTATAATTTCGTCTATTGCCACATCCACATCCATTGATACCTTCACGGTAATAATTTTGTCTTCTTTCAGACTTATCACATATTGCTATCACATTCTCTAAAGGGAATTAGAATGGAGCAAATTCAATGGGACGAATTTTCAATTCTTTGCCCACAATTATACTTGAATTTAATCATGACAAGACATAGAAATTTTACCACTTCATGTGGGTGTAATTTCTTAAAAAATCCATTAGAGTTATAATCAAACTTTGTTATCTTTATCTGTATATAAAATCAAATTATAGAATTTCAAGAATTTGAAAGAAAAAAGTAAAATACTTACCTTAAATCCAGAATTTTAATCATGAAGGAAGTCCATGAAACAATTGACAATCATTATGCTCAATCCCAAAGTTTCTATTCAATTGGTTAGAGTCTCGTGCTGATAACATGTTATGAAATAATAAAAGAATAAGAATAATATTGCAGAGAAAGAGAGATAGGGAATTCTTATTGAAGTCTGGGATGAATTATAATGGGGTAAGACCCTTCTATTTATAGGAGAAATATGACTTAGTCACAAAGTAAAACTCTCCACAAGATAGAGATTCACTCTAAATAGAATTCCATTCATAACACTTATAGTGTTGTTATACAAATAATCGGTCAAATTTATTGTTTACTATTCAAAAACGGCATATATCCGTCTATTTTTAGTTGAAAATTTTACTACCTATATAATATGTTAGTACCCTATTTATATTATATAAATACCATTTTAAAATATACACATTCTATAAATATATTTTTTAGTTTATAGCAAAAAATTTAAATTTAGTTTCATCCTACAATTAAGGCTTATTATATGCTACAAAATATTTTTCTCTCTCATTTTTTATATTTTCTCTTCCCCAATTAGCGTATATCTCCTCTCATCACCTTTTCTCTCTCTTCTTCAATACAAATTTTCCTCTTCTCCCACAAACACACATTTCATACAGCTTCAAAAACCCTTCTCCGCCATTATCGTCTCTATTTTCCGCCAACACACTTATATATTGTATTCTGTTTCTTCTGTAGTATGTATATGTATTCATGTGTATTTGGTTGTTTCAAATTGTTTAGTTTTAATGTAATTTCTACTTGTATTCATATGTATTCATGTGTATTTAGCTATTGTTAATGTATATTTGCGATATTTCAATTGTCCAGTAGTTTTCAAAAGTATTCAAGTGTATTCATCTTTAATATTTTTTATTATATCTGTATGGTACCAAGTATGTTAGCATATATTTAGCTTCTTTCACGTTTCCGGGTTTCTTAGTTTGGCAAGAATACAAATTGATGGGGGTATCTTTTAAGTTTGTTGAGTAAAATTAGGGAAACCAAAATTGAATTGATTTCCTTCTGTTTTTAACATCTTCCTCGATCCAGATATTGCACAGATACGTTACGTATTTAGCGCTAAATACGTTTGAATACAGGTAAATACATATCAAGTTTAGCTGTCATTCCTGTTTGTACGCCGATCTTTTCTGTTGTATTATTGAATACAATACCTTAAATACATTAAATACATTGTATAAAAACATAAAAGATATTTATAGGACGTAATATAGCAAAGAGTTTTTATTAATGGCTAATAGGACTAAAAGATGGTGCTTTGAAATTAAATGGACGGTTATTTGGACTAGCTAGGATGATGAACTTGCAAATCAAACTTGGGAGAAAGAGACACCTTCATTACACTAAGGTTGTAGAATTGAACGTACAAACGTGAAAGTATATTTCAATGCAAATTAGTTAAGAATTCAAAATTAACTACATAATGGATGAAATAAAATCGTTCTTTCACTACTATAGTTAATTTTTGATCGAGATTCTACGTGGATTAGTTGCTCAATTTTTTTCCAAAAACAAATTCAAATTCAGATCCTAGTGCACCATCTTATTAATCTTTTTTGGTTTTAACCATTCGATATTCGAAATTTATTGATCCGACTAATATAGAATCGTGCTAGAAAGATCCCTTACGGAGGGTAAACCGCTACTTATCAAGAAGTTATTAGTTCTTAACCTTAACCTATGATGAAAAACTGGTACATTTCAATCATTTACTGCACTCTTTCGCCAAATGGTGAAGTTACACTTGCTTATTCATTTTCGAGATTCCCTTTCTTTTTCTTTTCTTCACGTCCTTTGGTAATTAGAAATCATTATCTTTCTCAACCTGTTTTCTTTCTTAATATTAGAATTATCATTCGATTTTCACTAGCTCTGAAACTTTACTTTTTATATAATTGCTATGTGAATCATATATTGAATATTTATCTTGAATATTTTTGCTAAGAAATTTAAAAGAAAGGTGCTCCATATGTGATCAATTAAACTTTTTCTGTTGGGGATATGGACACATGGCTAGCAAAGGAGACTACACTCATAAGGAAATTCTAGATTCAACTACACAAATGTTGTACTATAACCCAGGTTCGGACCACAATCTAGTATTGTGAATTGTTTTCGATCTTTAACGTAATATGACAATTATAATTAGTGCCCTATCATAATAGTGGTAAGAGACCTTGCTAGGAGAAGTGTTAATAATGGTCGAAGGAATAGAGGGATATGATGTAGACATTCGAGGGCTCATTTGACAAGAGAGACGAAGAATAATTAATTTCGAAATTAAATTTAAAATAAATTTATCACACAATATAATAATATATGATTAATTATCTCGAAATTGTAATAAAGTATTATTATTATTCCTAAGAAATAGGCGAAGTCTTGAAAGTTAATAAACCAATAAATGAAAAATAGAAAAAAAATCTTGATGACAAAAATTCCAAATAATGTCTTAAGCTTGTCGATTGATTAGGTTCACATGTGAAGTTTTGTCGATGATTAAATTATATATCGCATCCTTTTGAAGTAAACGCCAACGAAAAAAGTCACGACTACAATGCAAAAGGAGTATTTTTATTTCGGCAGAATACAGTATTTAGGTGGGTCATAGCAATAAAAATGTTTTAACAGAGTAGGTCAAACCGTTATTTTACCGCTCTATAAACTAAAACATGTTAACTTACCTTAATTAGAGATTAACTAAGGTAAAAATAGATAGTATTACTTGATAATTGATAAGTAATAAATCTTATATAAAAACAAAATGGGTCATATTTTGTTTTTCTGCTTTTAAATATTATTCATATCTCCCATCGTTTGAGCCAGCGGCAAACCTAAAATTTTTATATGGCTGGGACACTATTATTTTATTTTTTATCAATGCCCCTCAAAATTTTGAAGTGTTCAAAGTGCTAAGTTATGAACGGGAGCCTTGGCGTAGCTGGTAAAGTTGCTGCTATGTGACCAGGACGTCACGAGTTCAAAGCCGTGGATACAACTACTTGTAGAAATATAAGGTAAGACTGCATACAATAAACTCTTCTGATCCGGCTTTTCTGTGGATCTACACATAACGAGAGGTTAAAGCACCGGGCTATCCTTTTAGAGCGCTAAACTATGTGTAATATCTTTTTTAAAGTATACACATATACATATATAAAATTTCTATAAAATTTACGAGGTCCGATCTCAATGGTACACGTAGGTCCGTATCCGGCTTGAGTATTTGAATTACCTATAGTTACACTTCTGAACCAAAATGTCTCTTATCCATTAAGAGACCCGGATGAATCACTAAAATAAATTACGTGGAGGGCAATACACATTTTACCAAAAAGAAAAAAAAAGATTTATTGTTTAGTTAAGTAACTCCTGTTTAGCAAAGGGAAAAATGAAAAAGAAAATAAATGAAGAATCAGATTGTATTCACTCTTATTCTTTTAGTAACTTGTTAACCAGAAAAAAAAAAAAGGAAGGAAAAGAAATGAATTGAAAAAATAAGAAGGAAAAAGACATTAATTAATTGATGGGTTTCCGTGTAAAGAATGCCGTCGATGCAGTGTGGTCCTCGCGGTCCCGTCGGACGAAGCACACTTTCTATTTCCATAGTTTCGTGTTTGGCTTCTCATTCCATATTGGGGAAGTTTGTACTACCTTCTATGTTCACGACACTTTATTCTAATATTCGGAGATAATTTAAATTTAAATTATTTATTTTTATTGACATGATTTTGTCAATAAAATTGTATGGGTCAAAATATGACCTCAAGATAATTAAGGAGATTAACTATGTCCTAAGCTAATTCGAAGTTAATAAATGATATGACTACTTATTAACTATGATACCCAATTATCACCCAACTCGATCATTAAGGCTACGGCCTATCCGCCATCATAAGGACGGAACCTCAACATAGTTATGGCCGTTAGTGCCAGCTCATACATCTTATGTGTATAAATACTAAGAGAAGGAACCCTATAAAGGGGGCTTCTTCTTCTTCTTCTTCTTCACCACTACTCCCAAGAAAGGGAGAAGACACAACAATACCCCCAGATTACGGGAAAAAAGAACATCATTGTAAGGATCTGAACCCCTCTATGGAGAGACAGACCAAACCAATATCATCAATAAAAGATCTCTACACATTTCTTTCTAATGAATAACACTTGTCTTTTATATTTTTCATTTGGTCTCTCGATTATTACGATCTGCTATGATTGGCCCTCAATCTATTTTCATTGTTTTATGCTTGCAAAGTATGCGATAACTTCGAGCTAAACAATTTGGCGCCGCCTGTGGGGATTTCATAGCAGAATCGCGAAGTTTTTCCCTAGACCAAAAGGAAAGAAACGCCAAAGAACAACCCAGCTCAAACGAGCTAAAGCGATGTATCAGACAAAGGGAACTTGAAGATCTCGAATCGAGATCTAACTCCTCTGTCACTCCTCTCCCGGACAGTACAAGCAAGAAGAAGAAGCAGTTCCCCTCCCCCCCCGAGGGAGGATCTCTGTAAGGCACCCCCGCATCCCTGATGCGAGATCCAGCTAGAAATCGGCATGGAGATATCTCGAACTGAGAGTCACCTCAAGCCAGCCTACATGCCCCGATTGGGAGGATAGCGCAGGAGCTGCCCAAGATCTCGAATCAAAACCGAGCTTCAACACTCAAATATCGACAAAACCAGATTCAGGCTATGCGCCTTCGCCAACATAAAATTAAAAGTTCAACTATAAGTTGAACTGGGACTCAGGCTATGCGCCTTCGCCAACAAAGTTCGACTACGGCCAAATAAAAACTCAGACTCGGGCTATGCGCCCTCGCCTTCAAAAATTCAACAAAGTTCAACAACAGTTGAACCGGGTCTCAGGCTATGCGCCTTCGCCAACAAAAATTCGACTACGGCCGAATCAAAACTCGGACTCGGGCTATGCGCCCTCGCCTTAAAAAATTCAGCAAAGTTCAACAACAGTTGAACTGGGACTTGGGCTATGCGCCCTCGCCTTATAAAATTCGACTACGGCCGAATCAAAACTCAGACTCGGGCTATGCGCCCTCGCCTTAAAAGATTCAACAAACAGTTGAACTGGACTCAGGCTATGCGCCTTTGCCAACAAAATTCAACTACGGCTGAATCAAAAGTCAAAACTCAGACTCGGGCTATGCGCCCTCGCCTTAAAAAATTCAACAAAGTTCAACAACAGTTGAACTGGGAATCAGGCTATGCGCCTTTGCCAACAAAATTCGACTACGGCCGAATCAAAACTCGGACTCGGGCTATGCGCCCTCGCCTTAAAAAATTCAACAAAGTTCAACAACAGTTGTACTGGGACTCAGGCTATGCGTCTTCGCCAACAAAAATTCGACTACGGCGAATCAAAACTTAGACTCGGGCTATGCGCCCTCGCCTTCAAAAATTCAACAAAGTTCAAAAACAGTTGAATTGGGACTCAGGCTACGTGCCTTCACCAAAAAAGTTCATCTATAAGTTGAACTGGGACTCAGGCTATGTGCCTTCGCCAACAAAAAAAGAGTTACAAGATTCAACTACGGTTGAATAGCGACTCAGTCTATGCGCCTTCGCCAACAAAAAAAGTTACAAGATTCAACTACGGTTGAATAGCGACTCAGGCCAGGCTATGCGCCTTCGCCAACAAAAAAAGTTACAAGATTCAACTACGGTTGAATAGAGACTCAGGCTACGTGCCTTCACCAAAAAGTTTAACTATAAGTTGAACTGGGACTCAAGCTATGCGCCTTTGCCAACAAAAAATTACAAGATTCAACTATGGTTGAATAGCGACCCAGGCTATGTGCCTTCACCAAAAAGTTCAACTGCAAGTTGAACTGGGACTCAGGCTATGCGCCTTCGCCAACATAAAATTACAAGATTCAACTATGGTTGAATAGCGACTCAGGCTATGCGCCTTCGCCAATAAAAAATTACAAGATTCAACTACGATTGAATAGCGACTCAAGCTATGCGCCTTCGCCAACAAAAAATTTACAAGATTCAACTACGGTTGAACATTGACTCAAGCTGCGTGCGTTCACCAAAAAGTCAAACTACAAGGTGGACCGGGACTTAGGCCATGCGCCTTCGCCAGTAAAAATCGCAAGACTCAACTATGGTGGAACAACGACTCAGGCCATGTGCCTTCACCATTACAACCCCAATCTTGCTCAAACAACAAGGCCAAACGTCTTCGTCCTCAAGCCTGAAGATACACGGATGGAGAAACAAGTTAAGCTCCCTCGCCATTCAAGTAAGTACACCCAACTCGAACTAAAATTTGGACCACGTAAAGTTCGGCCCCGGTCAAAGCACAAGGCCGCGTTCCCAACCATCACGGCCAGTAGTTCGACCACGCCCGAACTGGGACTGAGGCTAAGTGCCACTATCGCCAAATAATGGCCACAACTGTTTACACCAAGTAAAAGAGAAGCTGATAAACAAAATGCGCTTAATCACGGCCAAGGCCGTCACCGCTAAATAGCCGACCTAGTCTATGACTAAGGCAAGCAAACGACTCGACGACACTCGAAGGCACCTACCTAGCCAAGGCCGCCAACATTATCGTGGTCAAGGCCATCGTCACCATTATGATCAAAGACATGGGTAAAGGTACAAAATAAACACCAGGCAGAACAGAGGAAAACAAAATCGCATATATTTACATCTTTAATTACAACGGTTCATCCCCGCTTACACTCGGCCAAGGCTTGTAAATGAGAAATAAAGAAAAGAAAACAAAAAAACATTAGCCAAACGTCAACGAAAACAAGAAAAGTATAACAAATCCTTTTCACTCGGTGCCACCCGCGCCACCACCAACATCACCAATGCCCTTAGCGCCAACATCAACACCTAGCGTAGCTGGATCAAAGCTGCAGTCGACATGGGCCTCACGAGCCTTTTGACCCACTCCTTCATAAGAGGCTTCAAGTACAATGTCGGCCTCCCGCAGTCTCTTGGACACGTCAAATTGAGCCTCGGCAAACTTCCAAAGATCACGAGCTGGGCCGAAAGAGGTAGCCTAATACCTCAACCGCTGGTTCTCGACCTCTTAGGCCGTAATCCGATCCGCCGCAGTTTGGGCATCCCGTTCATAGATGCCAATGTGTTCCTCCAGCGCTCCCTCTCGAAAGGCTGCAACAGCCCTCTCCAGCTCCCGTCCCCGCTCATGAACGTGGTCCGCCGTCTCCAACTTTCAGACCCTTGACACGGCGTCCCTCGCCTGTAGCCTCAAGGCAGCGACCTCGTCTCCAAAACGACCACATGCCTGGTCAAAGTTTCAAAGGCCTCTGCCGCCCTGGCCCGATCTTGGCGTCCCCTCTCAGCAGCAACCCTTCTCCCGGCTTCCATCTCCTCATTTTTGCGATGAAGCTGCTCCTCTAAAGTATTAACCCTGCCAAGGGTTTGCTGCATTTGACGTTCTCGCCTCGCCAGCTCTTCGACGGGACCCCGGTTCCGGGGGTCGTTCCTCATACGCTCACGCATCCCACGACACCAGTCGTAGTAGCGATGGTACTTCTCCCGTGCCCACAAGCAAATCCTCGAACGGACGTTGGCTCGGTGGATGCTCTCCACCTCCAACAAAAATAGCTACAAAAACAAAGCAAATAATCAGAACAAAAATCAACCAAGTGAAACAAAGAGAAACAAAGTTACCACACGTACCGTCAGGCCCTACGCGGCTACCTCTCCCATCAGCCTGACGTCTGAGATGCCCTTCAACGACGTGCTCTCGTCCTCCGAGCATAGAACCTCGAACGAAGGCACCAGATTCCCCTCTTGAAGTAGCAAGTTCTGCTCAGAAGGGATCTTAATGTAACAGAACTCCATGAAGCGGCTTTTCAGTTGCCAACCGGCGCTTCGCCTTCGAAATGGTTATAATGATTCGAGAACGTTCCGGGTAACGTCCTGCGTACTTCCAAAACTTTAGACGCCGCCAAAACACATGGTAATTAAGTTTATACTCCTCCTGCCGCGACGATTAAATAACATCGACACCATACAAAAATAATAGCCGTCGACAAAATAATTACGGCTATCTCCAACGAACAGAAGGCTGCGACCACCTCCACTGTATAGACAGTTACGACAATCCTCTCATATGAACATGCAACTACGGCCGTTCCTAACATATACACGGCTACAACCCTCTCCCAAGAGCGAGCATTCAAGATCTTTGACAACATGCAACATTCACGGCTAAGCCGTTCACCATTGTAGGCCTATGGCTATCTCCAGTATGTAAACGGCTAAGGCCATCTCCAGTATGTAAATGGCTAAGGCCGTCTATAGTGTTAAGGCTATGGCCATCTCCAGTATGTTAAGGCCTACGACTATCTCCAATATGTAAATGGCTAAGGCCATCTCCAGTATGTAAACGGCTAAGGCCATCTCCAGTATGTAAACGGCTAAGGCCGTCTACAAGTGTTAAGGCTATGGCTATCTCTAGTATGTAAATGGCTAAGGCTGTCCACAGTATTAAGGCTACGACCATTTCCAATGAATAGGTGGCTACGACCATCCTCAAAATGTATGCAAGCAACTCGACTACGATCGAAGTTACTCACATGGTCAAGGTTATCAACACAAAATGAGTAAGGCCATCCACTTCAACGGCATAATCTCCCACATAAAAACGGCTAAGGCCATTATTAACCTCGACTGAAATTGCTTCCAGAGAAGTCCGCTCATCGAGCTCGGTCAAGGCACGAACTCGATAAGCGGAGGGACTAACTGTATGACTCAAAATATGACCTCAAGATAATTAACGAGATTAACTATGTCCTAAGCTAATTCGAAGTTAATAAATGGTATGAGCACTTATTAACTATGATACCCAATTATCAGCCAACTCGATCATTAAGGCTACGGCCTATCCGCCATCATAAGGACGGAACCTCAGCATAGTTATGCCCGTTAGTGCCAGCTCATACATCTTATGTGTATAAATACTAAGAGAAGGAACCCTAGAAAGGGGGCTTCTTCTTCTTCTTCTTCTTCACCACTACTCCCAAGAAAGGGAGAACACACAACAATACCCTCATATTACGGGAAAAAAGAACATCATTGTAAGGCTCTGAACCTCTCTACGGAGAGACAGACCAAACCAATATCATCAATAAAAGATCTCTACACATTTCTTTCTAATGAATAACACTTGTCTCTTATATTTTTCATTTGGTCTCTCGATTATTACGATCTGATATGATTGGCCCTCAATCTATTTTCATTGTTTTATGCTTGCAAAGTATGCAATAACTTCGAGCGAAACAATAATGTCTGATAAGTTTCTAATGGAAAAGCTTTTTTTCTTTAAAACTTTTTGCCCAGTCAAACACTATTATGAAATGATTGCGTGGGGGAAGTGAGGAGTTTTTACAAGGTAAAAATTTATTTGCACTTATTTATACAAATTCAATAAGTACGAGAAATATATCCATTAGAATCATTTTCCTTGCATTTTTGAAAAGAAAAACTTTTAATTTTGTTGCAACATGCTTGCACGCATCTACTTTAAACTTAAAACTGTTTTTAAGAGAATTTCTAGAAAATATCTTCTCAAAAATATTTTTCGGTAAAGTTATTGCCATGTGACCAGGAGGTCACATATTCAACCCGTAGAAATAGCTTCTTGCACAAATGTAGGGTAAAACTAAAGTACAATAGACACCTAAGATCCGGCCCTTTCCCAAACCCCATGCATAGCGGAAGCTTAGTGCATCGCGTTGCCTTTGGTTGGAGAGGGCCGACCTAGTTCAATACCCACTTCGTGGGTATCTGGGGAAGGGAATACTCTAGGCAGCATTCCCCCTGCTTTGTAGAGAGGCTGATTCGAACCCCCGACCTGACACACCACGGCAAGCAAGCTTACCGCTGAGCCAAGCCGGCCCTTCACGGAGAGTGAAATATATTCGGGGACAAAAAAGGTTTTAACAGATTGATAATGATAATAGCAAAACGAATTCACTGGAAATCCAATAGAATGTTGTGTAGGTGAGAGATCTGACATTCATAATAACCACAATGATTAAAATTGGAACCAAAGGGACAATAGAAACAACAGAGAAAAATGAACTCGTTTCAAGATTATCTTCACTTTACTCTTTTAACGGAAGAGCAAATACATCAAGATTGATGTATAGCTGGCTGAGTAGGAAGCTTTACAATTTACAAGCAACAAAATTCAAGAACAGGTTAAAAAACAAAAAAAGAAAAAACTACACTATTCAAAAAATTTGATATGAACAAGAATCCTACAAAATTTTCAGGGTTGTGAATGAAAACCAGGTTGCTGTCCACTGGTTTGTGGCCTGCGATTCGAATGATCATTGTTGAAGTGTCCATAATGTTGGCTAGGACTATCCGGGGTGGTGACTTGATCCCCTATTCCTGTTCCAACATATTGCTGCACCACCAAAACTGAAACTTTCATTGCAAAATCTGAAGAAGCCAAAAGATCACCAATTGCTCCAAGCTCCGGGCATTCGCTCCAGTCAGTTAATCCGGCGGTCAACGGGGAAATGTTGCCTTGTCCTCTACCAACTATGAACAAGTCATGTGAATTATCTATTGACCTTATTGCTGCTACTGTCTCTTCTCCATGATTCACTACTCTTTCTGTGTAAATTACTGATTCATCATTAGTTGTTTTTGTCCTGAATTCTTTTATATATTCCTCGTCTAGTTTCTTTTCCTTGTCACCGTCTGTTGCTACTGTTAGTATGCTGTGATCGTTCCTGCTTTTGGTTGAATCTGATCTTGTTGCTTCAATTGCAGCTTCTCCAGGGAGAAACCGAAGAACAGTGAGATTGATGTTCGGATGTTCACTCATCCGCCATGCATACGCTAATGCTTCACGATCATCTGGTCCGCCAAAGAATAACACAGCGATATGGTGAGAAACTTGGTTCGTTCTTGATGCAGTTAACCCTCTATCCACAAGAATTCCAATGGAACAAGGTGCATTTGCTAGTACATTCTGGTTAATAACTCGAAACGCTGGATTTGTAGCTTCCATTCCACCATCAACTGTTTGTTGCTTGTGAAAAGGGATGATTATTAGTGCCACCCTTTTGTCCTCTGCTAAAAGGCAAATGTCTTCATGCATTGTTGAGTAAGGGGAGATAGCAGTGAGAGGCTGCACGTAAACACATCCGACGTTCTTTTCAAAGTTCTCGAATGCATTGATGATGTGATCTGACTGAGCTTGAGTTCTGTTAATTGCTGGCCTTCCTGTTTTTCTCATGTTATGAACGATAAGCATCGCGGATGCACGGCCAGTGAGCTCGACAAGGTGTAGGACATATACACATATTGGTGATTTCTTGGTCGGATAGGATGCTTCAAGAAGATTGATAATTGTTGGAACATTTCTAGGTGTGTGGATGCAAACCAGTACTCTGAATTCTCTATCCAACTTTGTTCTTTGAACTGTTCTTCTCTTATACGGGACAAAGTTTCTTGCTGGTTTGTAAATTACTGTCACAATAGGAGTGATTATTGCAGTCATGCCTACTGCTACCATCACCATTATAGCAAAAGATTTGTCATCAAGAACCTACATTTTACATAAACATTTTGTTTAAATTATTAAGAAAAGTGTACTGATTCTTGTGTAATGATAAGAAGATGAAGTAAAAAGGTCAGGGTAGCCCGGTGCACAAGTTATCCTGCATTTATGCAGGGTCCAGGGAACGGCCACACTCGAAAGAGTGTGATGTAAACAACCTATCCTAATGCAAGCATTAGTGGCTGCTTCCACGGCTCGAACCCATGACCTATAGGTCACACATAGAATATACTTTACCGGCGCACCCGAATGAGTGTGACGTAGACAACCTATCCCAATGCAAGCATTAGTGACGGTTACCACGGCTCGAACCAGTAACCTATAAGTCATACAGAGACTACTTAACCGGCCGCATCCGAAGGGGTGTGATGTCCACACCGTACCCTAACGTAAGCATTAGTGATTACTTCCACGACTCGAATCCATGACCTATAGGTCACACAGAGACTACTTTATCGGCTGCACCCCAATGAGAGTGACGTAGATAACCTACCCCAATGCAAGCACTAGTGGCAGTTACCACGGCTCAAACCCGTAACCTATAGGTCACACGAAGACAACTTTATCGTTGCTCCGAGGCTCCTATTCCAGAAGAAGATGAAGCAGTATATGTTAATTACCTTTTGGTCTTTACCAACGTTGAGCACAATCATCTCAATAAGGCCTTTGGCATTCATGAGGAGACCAAGAGAAATGCCTTCATGATATGGCATTTTGTAATATAGAGTTACAAGGAATACACCTAGTACTTTGCCAGCACAAGCTAGGATTATAACAACAAATAAAATTGCCCATGTTCCAACTCCATCAATAGCAGTAATCTCTGTCTTGAGACCACTAATGGCAAAAAAAAGAGGCAACAAAAGCCCTGAGACAAAGTCCTCTAGCCTTTCCACAAGTACCAAACCAAGAGGACCATTAGGTATAACCAAACCAAAGACAAAAGCTCCAAAAACAGAATGTGTTCCAATTGCATCTGTTATGAATCCAGCAACCATAACTCCTGTAAGAATGAGACATATATTGAACTCACTAATCGATTCGCCTTCTGGGGTCTGTCTAATCCTCCTTCCTATCAATGGCCTAACGACGAAAAAGCAAAAACAAATGAAGGCTGTACTTGAAAGAATCACCCAAAGAGAAGCCAATGTCATGTTTTTATTCTCAGAAAAGGCAATGGCAAATGCTAACACAACCCATGCTAACATATCATTAATAAGTGAAGCTGACATCGCGATCCTTCCAATTTCAGTGTTGATAAGTTTGAGCTCTGCGAGGATTCTGGCAAGAACAGGAAATGCAGTAACAGAAAGGGAAAGGCCAAGGAAGAGGATGAAAGTTCCTTGTTTAGTATGTTGTGAAGTCTCATGCAACATAAATGAGAATGAACTCCCTAGTATAAATGGCAATACCATGCCTGCTATTGCTATAATCAAGGATTTTTTACCATTTCGACGAATCACATCAATGTCCATTTCTACTCCAATTAGAAAGAGGAAGTAAAGAAGGCCAATATTTGCCATTGTCTCAAGAACCATTACACTTCTTTGAGGAAATATTGTATTAGCAAATTTGCTACTTCTTCCCAATACTGATGGCCCTAATATTACACCACCCTGCCACCATTCTGCACAATATTAATATAATATACCAAACAAATTAAGCTAAACAGAAATAATACTCATTTTATCACCATTTCACCAAGGAAAAAAAAAGAAAAGATCATCCAAATATTATCAACTCTAATTCATTTTATCCAACAAGAATACATACAATTTTATTTGGTCTTACAACCATTAAAATTGTGCATTATAAAATGCATGGTTTCATATAGGAAATGATGTCGAAAAATAAAAGGGTATCTAGATACACTAAACTCATGCTCGAGGAAGCACTAGCTATGTTAGATATGTTATTCATAGTTCTACATTACATTTCTACCCTGGAGTAAAGAGGCTGTTTCCAAATAGAGCCTCGTCATTCTTCCCTCCAAGAACTTACACCTTGGTCTTGGGGAGATCTGAACTCACAACCTCTTAGTTGGAAGTGGAAGTTGCTTACCAATAGAGCAATCCCTCTAATCATACAAGAAATGATGTTGAGAAATAATGACAATAAAAAACGCGATTATATAAATGGGAGAATTGTGTAAACTTACAAGAATCTCAGCAATAACACGAGGTTGACGAATTGGTTTCAAGATATAAACAAGAAGGCGAGTGATAATAACAACCAATGTCAATTGCAATATGAATAGAGGCAAGGAATAATCAAGTGGATTATCACCCTGCCATATTCCATTCGTGGTTATCATCGTAGGAGCATAACATACAATCGTATCCTCTGTTTTGTTCTCCGAGCTTGTTACTATTATCTCGTCCGCCATTTTGCATCTCCCTACGTTGTCGTATTGATCACCGGTATATTATTTATTTAATTACTTAAAGTTAGGTCAAAAGCGACTCAAAAATTACTTTAGCTCAATTACAGCGTTTTGAATTCTCTTATTAGAATTCCTGGCTCCGCTACTATTATGATCGTCAATGATCAAAGCCATACATGCATGGCCATAATTCGGTAGGAAAATTGGTCTTTGAATGAGAAGAAAAAGAAAATGTTTTATGTAAAATTTTGAGAGAAAGAATTGAAAAGAGATAAAGCAGAAAATTATGGTAAAATTTTGAGAGAGAATTGAAGATTAGGCTGTTTGTTTCTATTTGGGGGAATAAAGAAAGTATTAATCTTCATAATTTTAGTTGTGATGAGAATGTACAATTTTCTTTCTGTTTGATAAATTAAGAAAGTACACTAATAAGTAACTACAAAAATGGGAACTGCAGCAACGTAACCACAGAAATGCTTGAAAGTAGCATGATTGGTGAAAGTGGACAACACTCTTTGACACCCAAAAGTGTAATTTAGGCTAAGAGAATAACTTAAATAATCCTCAATAGAATAAAAAACAAATTGTCCGAGAATCATGCATGAAATAAATTAAGAGCCCATTTGAACATAAGAATTTTCATTTTTTTCGATTTTTTTTTCACTTTCAATCGAAATTAATGTTTGGCTATAAAATTTTCAATTCTCACTTGAAGATGAATTTTGCAATTTTTCAAAATTTTGAAAAATTTCAAAAAATTATTTTTCAAAATTTTCACTTAGATCACTCACAAAAATAAACAATGCAAGACTATATTCATGTCCAAACACAACTCTATTTTTCAAATACTATTTTCACATGAAAAATGTTGAAACTTTTTTTTTTTTTTTTGAAATTTTACAATTCTTATGTCCAAACACCCACTAATTAAGTCTATAATTACAATTCTTACAATTCTTAGTTTCAAGTTGCTTACAATTCTTAGAATTGTAAGAATTGTAATTTCAAGTAAGAATTGTAAGAATTGTAAGAATTGTAAGAATTGTAATTACGTGGTAGTCTTGCATCGAAAAAAGAAAAGAAAAACTACACATTTAAATCATAGAGCAGTTTTAAGTTGGAGTTTTAAAATAAAAATAGCTATCATATAATTAACTATAAAAAATTATATATAAATATATATAAAAAAAATAACTACCCATTCAAATTGGGTGGCAGTAGTTTCAAGTTGCAGTTTTTAAATTATTTTAAAATAAAAAAGCAAAAAAATAATCTATAAAAATCTATATCTATATATTATTAAAAAGAGATAAAAATCCCAGCTTAAGAAAAGCCACGTGACATAGTTAGTTATTAAATTAGTTATTTAGTTAATAATTATTTTCGAAAGACTTTCGGCTAAAAAAAACAAAATTACTGTAGTTATAACACATAACTACGGCAAATGAAATAAGAAACCAAAACATTAAAATAACTCAAATAAAAATCTATATATAATTAAAAGCCAAAGACAAAAGCATATTATTATGACAAGTGGCATAATCACAAAAAGCCAAGTGGCATTGTTAAGACAAAAATAACTACCTTTTAACTAATTGTTTTTTTAAAATTTTGAATTAATTAGTTACACTTTTTGAATTAATAAATATAAATATATTATAATTAGCTATATTAAAAAAATAACTACCCATTCAAATTAAGGAGTAATTTATAGTTGATTTTTTAAAGTTATTTTAAAATAGAAAAAATAAACATAAATTAGTTACAGTAAAAAAATAAAAATATTAATTAAAAAAACTATATATTCAAGTTGGGGAATAGTTTCAATTTAGAATTTTAAAATTATTTTAAAAAAATATTACTAATACAAGTGACATAATCACAAAAACCCAAGTGGCATTGTTAGGACAATAAACTACCTTTTAATCTATTTATATATCTATATATTATTAATAGGAGAGAAAAAATTCCTCTTAGTAAGCTACGTGGTAGCTTCAGAAAAACCACGTGGCATAGTTAGTTATTAAATTATTTATTTAGTTAATAATTAATTATTGATTATTCTTTTTGAATTTAAATATATCTAAAAACAAAAATAAAAAACTACCATATATATATATATATATATATATATATATATATATATATATATATATATATATATATATATATAGTTTACTTTAATTACATTAATAAATATAGATATCTTATAATTAATTAACTATAATAAAAAACTATATAAAATAAAAATATAAAAAATATAAAAAAAATAACAACTCATTTAAATTGGGTGAGAGTAGTTCCAAGTTAGAGTTTTAAAAATTATTTTAAAATAAAAAGGCAAACAAAAGTCTATAAAAAACGAAAAAAAGAGAAGAAAAACTACCCATTCAAATTGGGGAAGTAGTTTCAAGTTGGAGTTTTAAAATAAACGAAAAAAGAGAAGAAAAACTACCCATTTAAATCGGAGAGTAGTTTCAAGTTGGAGTTTTAAAATAAAAATAGCTATCATATAATTAACTATAAAAAATTATATATAAATATATATAAAAAAATAACTACCCATTCAAATTGGGTGGCAGTAGTTTCAAGTTGTAGTTTTTAAATTATTTTAAAATAAAAAAGCAAAAATATAATCTATAAAAATCTATATCTATATATTATTAAAAGGAGATAAAAATCCTAGCTTAAGAAAAGCCACATGACATAGTTAGTTATTAAATTAGTTATTTAGTTAATAATTAATTATTGGTTATTCTTTCTAAATTTAAATATATCTTAAAAAAATTATATTTAATAAATATAAATATATTATAATTAGCTATATTAAAAAAAAACTACCCATTCAAATTAAGGAGTAATTTATAGTTGATGTTTTAAAGTTATTTTAAAATAGAAAAAAAACATAAATATATAATTAAAAGTCAAAGACAAAAGCATATTATTATGACAAGTGGCATAATCACAAAAAGCCAAGTGGCATTGTTAAGACAAAAATAACTACCTTTTAACTAATTGTTTTTTTAAATTTTGAATTAATTAGTTACACTTTTTGAATTAATAAATATAAATATATTATAATTAGATATATTAAAAAAAAATAACTACCCATTCAAATTAAGGAGTAATTTATAGTTGATTTTTTAAAGTTATTTTAAAATAGAAAAAATAAACATAAATTAGTTACAGTAAAAAAATAAAAATATTAATTAAAAAAACTATATATTCAAGTTGGGGAATAGTTTCAATTTAGAATTTTAAAATTATTTTAAAAAAATATTACTAATACAAGTGACATAATCACAAAAACCCAAGTGGCATTGTTTGGACAATAAACTACCTTTTAATCTAACTATATATCTATATATTATTAATAGGAGAGAAAAAATTCCTCTTAGTAAGCTACGTGGTAGCTTCAGAAAAACCACGTGACATAGTTAGTTATTAAATTATTTATTTAGTTAATAATTAATTATTGATTATTCTTTTTGAATTTGAATATATCTAAAAACAAAAATAAAAAACTACCATATATATATATATATATATATATATATATATATATATATATATATATATATAGTTTACTTTAATTACATTAATAAATATAGATATCTTATAATTAATTAACTATAATAAAAAAATATATAAAATAAAAATATAAAAAATATAAAAAAAATAACAACTCATTTAAATTGGGTGAGAGTAGTTCCAAGTTAGAGTTTTAAAAATTATTTTAAAATAAAAAGGCAAAAAAAAGTCTATAAAAAACGAAAAAAAGAGAAGAAAAACTACCCATTCAAATTGGGGAAATAGTTTCAAGTTGGAGTTTTAAAATAAACGAAAAAAGAGAAGAAAAACTACCCATTTAAATCGGAGAGTAGTTTCAAGTTGGAGTTTTAAAATAAAAATAGCTATCATATAATTAACTATAAAAAATTATATATAAATATATATAAAAAAATAACTACCCATTCAAATTGGGTGGCAGTAGTTTCAAGTTGCAGGTTTTTAAATTATTTTAAAATAAAAAAGCAAAAAAATAATCTATAAAAATCTATATCTATATATTATTAAAAGGAGATAAAAATCCCAGCTTAAGAAAAGCCACATGGCATAGTTAGTTATTAAAATAGTAATTTAGTTAATAATTAATTATTGGTTATTCTTTTTAAATTCAAATATATCTTAAAATAATTATATATATATATATATATATAAAAAAAACAAAATTACTGTAGTTATAACACATAACTACGGCAAATGAAATAAGAAACCAAAACATTAAAATAACTCAAATAAAAATCTATATATAATTAAAAGCCAAAGACAAAAGCATATTATTATGACAAGTGGCATAATCACAAAAAGCCAAGTGGCATTGTTAAGACAAAAATAACTACCTTTTAACTAATTGTTTTTTCAAATTTTGAATTAATTAGTTACACTTTTTGAATTAATAAATATAAATATATTATAATTAGCTATATTAAAAAAAATAACTACCCATTCAAATTAAGGAGTAATTTATAGTTGATGTTTTAAAGTTATTTTAAAATAGAAAAAAAACATAAATTAGTTACAGTAAAAAAATGAAAATATTAATTAAAAAAACTACATATTCAAGTTGGGGAATAGTTTCAATTTAGAATTTTAAAATTATTTTAAAAAAATATTATTAATACAAGTGACATAATCACAAAAATCCAAGTGGCATTGTTAGGACAATAAACTACCTTTTAATCTATCTATATATCTATATAATATTAATAGGAGAGAAAAAATTTCTCTTAGTAAGCTACGTGGTAGCTTCACAAAAACCACGTGACATAGTTAGTTATTAAATTATTTATTTAGTTAATAATTAATTATTGATTATTTTTTTTGAATTTGAATATATCTAGAAACAAAATAAAAAACTACTATATATATATATATATATATATATATATATATATATATATATATATATATATATATATATATATATATATATATATATATATATATATATATAGTTTACTTTAATTACATTAATAAATATAGATATCTTATAATTAATTAACTATAATAAAAAACTATATAAAATAAAAATATAAAAAATATAAAAAAATAACAACTCATTCAAATTGGGTGAGAGTAGTTCCAAGTTAGAGTTTTAAAAATTATTTTAAAATAAAAAGGCAAAAAAAAAGTCTATAAAAAACGAAAAAAAGAGAAGAAAAACTACCCATTCAAATTGGGGAAGTAGTTTCAAGTTGGAGTTTTAAAATAAACGAAAAAAGAGAAGAAAAACTACCCATTTAAATCGGAGAGTAGTTTCAAGTTGGAGTTTTAAAATGAAAATAGCTATCATATAATTAACTATAAAAAATTATATATAAATATATATAAAAAATAACTACCCATTCAAATTGGGTGGCAGTAGTTTCAAGTTGCAGTTTTTAAATTATTTTAAAATAAAAAAGCAAAAAAAAAATCTATAAAAATCTATATCTATATATTATTAAAAGGAGAAAAAAATCCCAGCTTAAGAAAAGCCACATGGTATAGTTAGTTATTAAATTAGTTATTTAGTTAATAATTAATTATTGGTTATTCTTTCTAAATTTAAATATATCTTAAAAATATATATATATATATATATATATATATATATATATATATATATATATATATATATATATATATATATATATATATATATATATGTACTTTAATTACATTAATAAATATACATATCTTATATTAATTAACTATAATAAAAAACTATATAAAAATGAAAATATAAAAATATATCTATATCTATATTCTATATATTATTAAACGGGGAGAATAATCCCTCTCATTAAGCCACGTGGCAGCTTCAGAAAAGCCATGTGGCATAGTTAATTATTAAATTGGTTATTTAATTAATAATTAATTATTGGTTATTCTTTTTGAATTTTAATCTATATCTTTATATTAAAAGGAGAGGATAAAGCCCTCTCCTTAAGCCAAGTGAAAGCATAAATAAAAGCCACATGGCATATTTAGTTATTAATAAGTTTTTTAGTTAATAATTAGTTAATAGTTATTATATTTGAATTTAAATATCTATAAAAACAAAAATAATGAAAAATAAAAACTACATATATATATATATATATATATATATATATATATATATATATATATATATATATATATATATATATATATATATATGTGTGTGTGTGTGTGTGTGTGTGTGTGTGGGTGTGTGTTTAAAAATTAAAATAATAAAGAAACTAATTTATGTAAATGTCAAAATTAATTATAATAAAAAATAAAAAATTAATCATAATTAATTATATATATATATCATAAATAATATATATATATTAATTAATTGTTTACTTTATTTTAATTAATAAATATAGATATCTCATAATTAGTTATAATAAAAAAATTCAAATATATAAATATATAAAAAAAATAACTAAACATTCAAATTGGGTGGGGGTAGTTTCAAGTTGGAGTGTTAAAATTATTTTTTAAAAAAATTAAGTATAATAAAAAATAAAAGAGAAGAAGAAAAACTACCCATTCAAATCGGTGAGTAGTTTCAAATTGGAGTTTAAAATGAAAAAATAAATTAAAAAAATAAAAATTACCATTTCAAATTGGGGAATAGTTTCAAGTTGGAGTTTATAATTGTTTTAAAATAAAAAATAAAAATAAATCAATAAAAAGAATTGATTCAAATAGTGGAGTAGCATCTTTCTAATATTCTATATTCTATATATCTTCTATATATTATTAAAAATGAGAGAATAAAATCTTCTCCTTATGCCAAGTGGTAGCCTAAAAAAACCTTATGGAATAATTAGTCAATAACAAAGAAATTATCTATTGAAAATTAAAAAAAATTAACTACCTAAATTAACTACTAAAACATGGGGGAGAGTTCGTTTAGGTTAGTTAATTTATTTATTTTATTTTTAAATTCTTTTTTTATTTTATGAAAAAAAATTATCTATTCCTTAAAAGGGATGATAATATAATAAAATTTAAAATAAAAATAAATATTTTCAAGGGTAATAAAATATATATATCTTATTATATTATAAAAAATAGCATACAAAAATATTAAACAAGTAATATGCTAATAATCTATCCATATATTATTAAAAGCCAAAGAAAAAGGCACCGCATTACAAGTGGTAGCCTAGATAAAAATCATATGACATAATTAGTTAATAACAAAAAATTATTTATTAAAAATTAAAAAAAATTAATTACTAAAATATCGATAAGGGTTGGGTATATCGTATTGACAAATAAAATGACAATTGAAATTTATTAAAGCAATACGATCTAATAGTATCAAACAAGAATAATTATAATTAATTTTTTTTAATATTGACCGCGCATCGCGCGGGTACGATTACTAGTATATATATATAAAAGCCAAAGACAAAAGTCCTTCATGAAGCCAAGTGACAATCTAGAAAAATGCCACATGGCGTAATTGGTTACTAATTAGTTATTTAGTTTATAGTTAGTTATTGGTTACTTATTTTTGAATTTAAATATAAAAAAGCAAAACAATAAAATATAATAAAAAACTACCATATATATTAATTGATTTCTTTATTTGGATTAATAAATATAGATATTTTATAATTTAATATAATTTAAAAATAAAAAATAAATATATAATAAATAACTACCCATTCAAATTGGGCGCGAGCAGTTTCAAGTTTGAGTTTTTAAATTATTTAAAAATATAAAGCAAAAATAAATTACCTATAAAAAAATGAATAAAGAGAAGAAAAAATACCCATTCAAATCCGGAAGTAGTTTCACGTTGGCATTTTAATGAAGCCAAGTGGCAATCTAGAAAAATGCCACATGGCGTAATTGGTTACTAATTAGTTATTTAGTTTATAGTTAGTTATTGGTTACTTATTTTTGAATTTAAATATATATAAAAAAGAAAAACAATAAAATATAATAAAAAACTATCATATATATTAATTGATTACTTTATTTGGATTAATAAATATAGATATTTTATAATTTAACATAATTTAAAAATAAAAAATAAATATATAATAAATAACTACCCATTCAAATTGGGCGGGAGCAGTTTCAAGTTTGAGTTTTTAAATTATTTAAAAATATAAAGCAAAAATAAATTACCTATAAAAAAATAAATAAAGAGAAGAAAAACTACCCATTCAAATCCGGAAGTAGTTTCACGTTGGCATTTTAAAATAATTTTAAGATAAAAAACTAAATTAAAAAATAATAATGAATTACGACATCAAATTGGGGAGTTGTTTCAAGTTAGTGTTTTAAAATTATTTTAAAATAAAAAATGAAACATTTATTTATATATACATATAAAAATGAAAATAATAATCTTCTATATATTATTAAAAGGAGCGGAAAAAGCACTCTCCTTAAGCCAAGTGGCAATCTAAAAAAATGCCACATGGCGTAATTGGTTACTAATTAGTTATTTAGTTTATAGTTAGTTATTGGTTACTTAATTTTGAATTTAAATACATATAAAAGAGGAAAATAATAAAATATAATAAAAAAACTAACATATATATTAATTGGTTATTTTATTTGGATTAATAATATATATATCTTATAATTTAATATAATTTAAAAATAAAAAATAAATAGATAGAAAATAACTACCCATTCAAATTGGGCGGGAGTAGTTTCAAGTTTTAGTTTTTAAATTATTTAAAAATATAAAGCAAAAATAAATTACCTATAAAAAATGAATAAAGAGAAGAAAACTACCCATTCAAATCGAGAAATAGTTTCACGTTGGCGTTTTAAAATAATTTTAAAATAAAAAACTAAATTAAAAAAATAATGAATTACGAATTTAAATTGGGGAGTAGTTTCAAGTTGGTGTTTTAAAATTACTTTTAAATAAAAACACGAAAAATCTATTTATATATACATATAAAAAATAAAAATAATAAAATAATATAAAAAATATATATATATATATATATATATATATATATATATATATATATATATATATATATATATATATATATATATATATATATATATATATATATATATATATATATATATATATATATATATATATATATATATATATATATATATATATATATATATATATATATATATATATATATATATATATATATATATATATATATATATATATATATATATATATATATATATATATATATATATATATATATATATATATATATATATATATATATATATATATATATATATATATATATATATATATATATATATATATATATATATATATAAAGAAGAAAAAATTACCTATAAAAAACAAAAAAAGAGAACAAAAATTACCTATTCAGGTTGGGAAGTAGTTTCAAGTTGGAGTTTTAAAATAAAAAATAAAATTTAAAAAAATAATGAATTACCAATTCAAATTGGGGAGTAGTTTTAAATTGTAGTTTTAAAATTATTTAAATAAAAATTGATAAATCTATTTATATATAATATACATATAAAATACAAAAATAATATATTACAAAAATAATAAAATAAAAAATTATATATATATATATATATATTGATTACTTTATTTGGATTAATAAATATAGATATCGTATAATTAAATATGATAAAAAAATGAAAAATCAATATATAAAAAATAACTACCCGTTCAAATTGGGTGGGAGTAGTTTCAAGTTTGAGTTTTTAAATTATTTTAAAATAAAAAGCAAAAAAAAAAATTATCAACAAAAAAATGAAAAAAGAGAAGAAAAACTACCCATTCAAATCGGGAAGTAGTTTCAAGTTATAATATTATAAAATAAAATAATAAATTACTAATTCAAATTGGGGAGTAGTTTCAAATTGGAATTTTAACATTATTTTAAAATAAAATAATAATAAAAGTATAAATTGGGGAGTAGTTTCAAATTGAAATTTTAATATTATTTTAAAATAAAATAAAATAAAAGTATATATATATATATATATATGAGAGTCAAAGAAATCTATATCTATTTATATATAATATGGAGAGGCAAAGAAATGTTATAATGACAAGTGTCATAATTTCTATTAACAATATAACTACACTAAATATTGGATAATATAATAAATAAAAATACATAACGAAAAAATTATTTGATGATTGTATAAGTCCTTTTAATTTAATGGAGATTGGATTTATTAAAATTTAGACAATATCTATTCTATTTATGTAGAATATGATAATCAAATAATTGTGATAATTCCAAATGGAACATCGAAAAATTAATAAAGTGACAAATATTTTTTAATATTGACCGCGCATCGCGCGGGTACGATTACTAGGTACTGGCTAAAAGTAGAGATTCTCTAATTAACGTCACACTTATTTATATGCAAATATGCGAGTTTCTACCTACGATAAATCTCACAAATGCAATGTAGGTGTATTGACAAAAAACATAAACTTAATCCCAATTAGGTTGAACTGCCTATATAGATTTTCACTTCTTTTTTGTTCTATTGTTACTGAATCAATCTGTAAAGGAGTTATTCGAATCAAATGAACACTCAGTTAATATTGACCTAACTTCTATAATAAACAAGATAGCCTGATTGGTCTGACACAGAGATATGATAAGAGAAATATTGCATATCGCACTTCTTGTGTTGTTTCTAATTAAGTAAACAAACTATCAAATGTTACGAAACTAGTATTATATTGTGGATGTTTATTTAGTACTTCGTTGTACATAATTTTCCTAAAAAGATTATCCATTTAGTACTCTGTTATAATTTATCTACAAGTAGCTGATACAGACAGATTGCACGCAATTCAATAAAATGATGTGTAGCAGCTTCTTATTAAACAAGCAGATTACAAGCAGTTCATGCAAACAACTTAGAAGTAGTTAAAGAAAAGCCTCAGAACAGCTTCCGTTCTTCTATAAATAGAGGAGCTTTCAGTTCATTATGTACGTCAGTTTGAAAGTTGAATAATATATCAACCTCTCTCTTTGCTTCTCTTCAGTTTATTGAATTTACATTTTTTATTTTATAACACGTTATTATCACGACACTCTGCCATCTCGAGCAAATAGTTTGAAAGTATCATAGGTACGAACTTTCTCTTTCTAAATAACGTCAAATCTTTCTAAACTTGAATTTGTAGCCCTGGATATCGGGCAAAAGCTACATGTCTTGGGTGCTTGATGCTGAAATTCATCTTGATGCGGTGGGTCTGGTAGACACCATCAAGGAGAAAAATCAGGCATCAAACCAAAATCATGCCAAAGCATGATATTCCTACGCCATCACCTTGATGAAGGCCTGAAAATGGAATATCTAACTATTAAAGATCTAGTTATACTGTGGAATAATTTGAAAGATAGAAATGACAACCTGAAGATGGTCATTCTTCCACATGCACGTTATGATTGGACTCATCTAAGGCTACAAGATTTTAATTCTATTAGTGAGTATAATTCTGCTATGTTCAGAATTATTTCCCAATTGAAATTATGTGATGCTAATATTACTGATCATGATATGTTGAAGAAATGTTTTACCATTTTTCATGCCTCGAATATGCTCCTGCAGCAGCAATATCAAGAGATGGGATTTAAAAAATATTCTGAACTTATCTCACATCTTCTTATAGCCGAGCAACATAATGAGCTATATATGAAAAACTATGAAAATTAACCTACTGGTTCTTGTCCATTCCCTGAAGTGAATAAGATAAACTTCCACCAAGCGAAGCACAGAAGAGGTCGTGGCCCCCGACGTGGTCATGGCTGTGATCAGGGAAAAAACTCTAATCATGGTAATAATAATTGTCACAACCCAAAACTAAATACGATCGTGATGGCGCCTATCATGGAACTAGGCAAGCCGACACACTCCTAAACAATTCGATATTTCGTTAAAAGATAGAAAAAAGCCCTTTTCATACTGAAATTTCATAAAAGAGTTCAACTTGAAAACAAACTGCGGAAATAGATAGCCCGACATTAGGGTGTCACTAAGTCATGGCCACTACTACAACTGTTCTGAAATATAGCAAGACTAACATAGTCTGAGAATACCAAAATACACTAAAGGGAAGATAAAAAAGGAGAAAATCAGGAATGCGATTGCCTGACAGCTACCTTGCTATCTCCGATGAAAGTCAGCAACTCGAATAGTCAACAACCGGTACCATAGCCAAATATACATGGATCTGCACACAAGGTGCAGGGGGTACTGTGAGTACACCAACTCAGTAAGTAACAAGTCCAAACCATTTCTATTACTTCAACAGGTAATAGAAATAAACTGTGCAGGAAAAGTAGGCATGCTATCAGTTCAAGTATACAACTCAAGTAGTAAAATAAATATAAATCTGAACGACGTGAGAAATAAAGCTCAGCTAACTCTACATGCTAATCGACAGAATGTATGAAATGCACCATGTGCTCCCACTCTCAAGTACTCAACCACTCGGTACGGCATATGGCCATCTGGCCTAGAGAAATCCACCCTGAAACATATACAACACTGACTGCAAGTAAACCAGTTCCGAGGAAAAAGGGAAATCTAACCCTGTATACAATAATAACAACAACAATAACCCAGTATAATCCCATAGGTGGAGTCTGGGGAGGATAATATGTACGCAGACGTTATCCCTATCCCGAGGGGCAGAGAGGCTATTTTCAGGAGATCCTCGGCTCATTAGAGCAACAAAAGATAATATATTAGTACTATAAATAGGATTTTAATAAAATAACATAAACTACATAACATAAAATAACAAAATAACAGTAGTATAAGAAATCAAGAAAATATGAAAAAGATGGAAGGTATACTATAATCAACAGATAAGGCCCTACATTAGTAGCTGATCCGTAGCATCCTAAGACTAACTCCTAACTGGCTAGTCTCACCCTAGTGGGATATAGAAATATTATAACTTCCCCTTAACCTACAACATTAATGCTCGGCCTTCACAATTCCCTGTCAAGGGCCATGTCCTCAGTAATCCTAAGTCGTGCCATGTCCTGCCTGATTACATCTCCCCAATACTTCTTAGATCTCTCTCTACCTCTCCTCATGCCTACACAACCCGTCGCTCACACCTCCTCACCGGTGCATCAGTGCTCCTCCTCAGAATATGTCCGAACCATCTGAGTCTTGCTTCCCCCATCTTGTCCTCTATGGGGGCCACCCCCAACTTTTCTTGAATATCCTTATTCCTAATCTTATGCATTCTTGTATGCCCACACATCCACCTTAACATCCTCATCTTTGCTACTTGCATCTTTTGGATGTGTGAGTTCTTAATCGGCCAACACTCGGTCCCATACAACATACAAGGCCTAATCACTCCTCTATAAAATTTACCTTTTAGCAACGGTGACACTTTCTTGTCACACAAGACTCCCATCGCTAGCCTCCACTTCATCCACCCCACCCCTATACGGTGTGTGACATCCTCGTCGATCTCCCAGATCCCATGAATAACTAACCCAAGGTACTTGAAACTACCCTCTTAGGGATGGCTTGAGAGTCAAGACTCATTTCCGCTCCCGCTTCAGTCGGATCGGTCCCAACTTTGCATTTTATATATTCTGTCTTCGTCCTGCTCAACCTAAAACCTTTTAGACTCAGGGGTATGTCTCCAAACCTTTAGCCTCTCGTTGACACCGCGTCATCTTTCGTCAATTAGGACTATGTCATCAGCAAATAGCATGTACCATAGCACCTCCCCTTGAATATGATACGTTATGGCATCCATCACCAGGACAAATAGGAAAGGGCTGAACACAGACCCTTGGTGCAATCCCGTAACAACCGGAAAATGTTCAGAGTTGTCTCCTACTGTCCTAACCCGGATCTTAGCTCCATCATACATGTCTTTAATCACTCTAATGTAGTCTACCAAGAACCTTTTCACCTCTAATCATCTCCATAAGACCTCATAGGAGCCTTGTCGTACGCTTTCTCAAGATCGATAAACACCATATGGAGGTCCTTTTCCTTATTCCTGTATTGTTCCACCATCGTCCTAATAAGGTGGATAGCTTCTAAGGTAGATTTCCCCGACATGAACCCGAACTCATTATCTGAAATAGCCACCATCCTTCGCACTCTCATTTCAATCACTCTCTCCCAGACTTTCATGGTATGAATCAGTAATTTGGTACCCTTATAGCTGTTACATCTCTGGATATCGCCTTTGTTCTTATACAACGGAACCATTATACTCCACCTCCACTCTTCAGGTATTTTATTAGTCTTGAATATAACTCAGTAATCTAACCCTATATATATATATATATATATATATATATACACACACACACACACACACATACATACTCAACCACTCGATACCGCATATGACTATCCGGCCCAGGGAAATCCATCCTGGAACATACTCACCATTGACTATAAGTCACTCAGTACCGAGGAAAAAAGGTAATCCAACCTTACGAAGAAATCCATCTCCAGATATCAATACTTCGGATAAATCCATGTCAAGGGAAATCCATCTCTCAAAATATTCATCTGCGCTCACTAGGGTGTGTTATAGACTCTGGAGGGGCTCCTATAACCAAGCGCTATCATAATCATCAACATAATTGCTGCGGCGTGCAACCCAATCCCACAACATGCACTCATAATCAGACTCTCCGCCTCACTTAGTCATCATTCTCCAGTCTCACACAAGGGCTCACAATGCCATGAAACTAACCTGGAACAATGATATGATGCGCGTATTAATAATAACTAAGACTGAGACATGATATGATATGCATGAATAAGACTGAGTACAGAATATCAATGAAACTAATTAGGTGACAGCAAGAAATGACCACTAGGGTCACAACAATATCGACGTGAAGCCCTAACATGATATCTAGTATGATTTATAGCTCATTTACTTAATCACATGATAGAAACACGAATATCATCAAGAAAGAGACACTAAGCGGTGCCATGGAATGAACCAGGCCACAATTCTCACGGTGCACACCCGCACGCCCGTCACTTGGCATGTGCGTCACCTCAGTACTAATCATATAACACATAATGCGGGGTTTCGAACCCTCAAAACCAAGTTTGGAAGCATTACTTACCTCGATCAAGCCAAAATCCTACTCCGTAACACCTTTGCCTTTCGAACTGACCTCCAAATGTCCTGAATCTAACCAAAAGCAATACAATGCAATCAATGTAGGCCAAGGAACCAATTCTACATGAAAAATTATCATCTTAGATAAAAATCCCAAAAATCACCCAAACCCAGCCCCTAGGCTCCCGCCTCGAAATCCGTCAAAATCAAAAAACTAGAAAGCCCTTTTACTCACGAGTCCATACATACAAAATTCATCAAAATTTGACTCCATTTGACCCTTCAAATCATCAAATCTAACTCTACAAAATACCAAGCCCTAACCCATCATTTTAACCCGCAATCTCCACTAATTACATGATTAAACAACGGGAGATCATCACATATAGGAGTATTAGGGCTCAAGCGGCTTACCTTACTGATAATCACTTGAATTCCTCCTAAAAATCACTCTCAAAAGCTTCAAAGAAGACTAAAAATTGGTGGAAAATGAACCAAAATTTGTGAAGTTCACAATTTATACTTTCTGCCCAGAGACACCACACATGCGGTCCAAATGTCGCTTCTACGACACCACACCTACGGAAAAACCATCGTAGGTGTAGTACCCACTTATGCCCTCAGAATCCGCTTCTATGGTACAATTATCGCACTTCCGATCTAGCACTCCACTATTTTCACCTGCGGCTCCTGTCCACCTTAGCCTTGGCCGCATTTACAGCTCCTTCTCCGCTTCTACAGGCTCGCACCTACGATCCCCTCTCCGTAGGTGCAATTATGACAACTGAGTTCAAGTTCAACATTCCTAAAATTCTAACCTTGTTCTGTCAACCACCCCAGATCAACCCAAGGCCCTCGGTACCTCTACTAAACATACCAATAAGTCATATATCAACATATGAACTTAATCGAACCTTCGAAACACTCAAAATAACATCTAAGAACTTAATTACCCTCAGATTCAAGCCTAAGAACTTCTAAACTTCCAATTTTCACAATGATGCCGAAACCTGTCAAATCACCTACGAATGACCTAAAATTTGCACACACGTCAAATGACACCACGAACCTACTCCAATTTTCGGAATTCCATTCCAACCCCGATATCAAGCTTCCACTGCCGACCAAAATTGCTAAATATTCAACTTTCGCCAAATTCAAGCCTAATTCTACCACAGACCTCTAAATTATATTTCGGATGCGCTCCTAGGTCCAAAATTACCTAACGAAGCTAACAGAGCCAACAGTATTGACTCCCGAGAGCGTTTACACATAAGTTAGTATCTAGTCAACTTTCCAAACTTAAGCCTTCACAAAAGAGACTATGTGTCTCAAATCCTCTCCTAATCCACTCCATACCCAAACCAACTAACCCAGACAAATCAAAATAGCAGAAATAAACTTAGGGGAAGCAGTAAATAAGGAATCGGGGTGTAAATTCCAAAAAAGATCGACCGAGTCGTTACATCCTCGTACACTTAAATATTCGTTCGCCATCGAACGAGCATATAGAACAAACCCGAAGCCTCTAATAGGTGTGGATATATACTCTGCATCTCCCACTCGATCTCCAAAGTATCCTCATCTACAGGGTGACCTCTCCATTGCACTTTTACTAAAGCAATATCCTTTGATCTCAACTTTCAAACATACCGCTCCAAAATAGCCACTAGCTCCACGTCATATGTCAAATCATCATCTAACTGAACCATGCCGAAAAAAAAGACATGAGATGGATCGTGAATATACTTTCGAAACATAGAAACATGAAATACTGCATGCACACCCAACAATCTAGGTGGCAAAGCAAGCTTATAAGCCACCCCTCAATCCTCTGAAGCACTTTAAAAGGCTCAATGAACTGACGGCTTAGCTTGCCCTTCTCCACAAATCTCATAACACCCTTCATGGGTGTAACCTTCAGTAATACCTTCTTCCCAACCATATAACACACATCACAAACCTTTTTGTCAACATAACTCTTTTTCCTTGACTGCACTGTACGAAGCCGCTCCTGGTCACTTTCATCTTATCCAATATATTCTAAACCAAGTTTGTACCTAAAGCCTAGCCTCGCCCGGCTCAAACCAACCTCCTAGAGATCTACACTACTTCCCATATAAAGCCTTATACATAGTCATCTGAATACTCGAGTGATAATTATTGTTGTAAGCAAACTCCGCGAGCGGTAGAAACTGGTCCCATGAACCCCCTAAATCAATGACACAAGTGCACAACATGCCCTCCAATATTTGAGTAGTACTCTCGGAGTGTCCGTCCGTTTGTAGGTAAAAAGTTATGCTCAACTCAACCTAAGTACCCAACTCTCGCTGCACGGCCCTCCAAAACTGCAATGTAAACTGAGTACCTCTATATGAAATAATGGAAACTGGGTACCATGCAGGCAAACTATCTCTCGGATATAAATCTCAGCCAACCACTCTAAAGAATATGTAGTACACACAAGAATGAAGTGCACACACTTGGTTAGCCGATCCACAATCATCCAAATAACATCGAACTTTCTCAAAGTCCGTAAGATTCCGATTATGAAATCCATGGTGATCCGCTCCCACTTCCACTCCGGAATCTCTATCTGCTGAAGCAAGCTACACAATCTGTGATGCTCATATTTCACCTGCTGAGAATTGAGGAACCGAGCTACAAACCCAACTATATCTTTCTTCATCCTCCTCCACCAATAGTGCTGCCTCAAACCTGATACATCTTTGCGACACCCGAATAGATGAAATATCGTGAATTGCGGGCCTCATTTAGAATCAACTCTCAAAGCACATCTACATTGGGCACATATATCTAGCCCTACATCCTTAATACCCTATCATCACCAATAGTCACATCTCTGGCATCATGATGTAGAACCTTGTCCTTGAGGACAAGCAAATGAGGATCATCATACGGGCGCTCTCTGATACGATCAAACAATGAAGAACGAGAAACCACACAAGCTAGGATTTGGCTGGGCTCCAAAATATCCAACCTCACAAACGGATTGGCCAATGCCTGAACATAACTGCAAGAGGTCTCTCACTAACAAGAAGGAACTCAAGACTACCCACACTCACTGCCTTTCTACTCAAGGCATCGACCACTACATTGGTCTTTCCCGGATGGTACAAAATATTAATATCATAGTCCTTTAGTAGCTCAAACCATCTCTGCTACGTCAAATTTTGATCCTTCTATTTTACTTTAAACAAGTGCTGGAGGCTATGATGATTAGTAAACACCTCACAATACACATCTATAGAGATAATGCCTCTAAATCTTCAACGCGTAAATATTAGAAGCCAACAGGGTAGTTCATCTCATGGGGCTTCAACTGACGAGAAACATAAATCACTTTAACCTCATACAACATCAAACACCCAATGTCGACATGAGAAGCAACATAATATACTCTATAAGAACATGAAGTGGACGACAGAACTAACACTGGAGCTTTGGTCAAGGCGGTTTTGAGCTTGTGAAAGCTTTCCTCGCACTCATCTAAGCACCTGACATGAGCACTCTTTTAGGTCATTTTGGTCAAGGGTGATGCAATAGATGAAAATTCCTGAATGAACCGACGATAATAACCCGCCAAACCAAGAAAGCTACAAATCTCTATGGTTGAGGACAGTTTAGGCCAACTCTGAACCACCCCTATCTTTTTCGTATCAACCTGAATACCCTCACTGGACACCACATGCCCTAAGAACGCCACTGAAGTGAGCCAAAACTCGCACTTGGAAAACTTTTCATAAAGTTTCTCCTCCCTCAACCGCTGCAATACAACTCACAAATGCTCAGTATGCTCCTTTTGGCAATGAGAGTACACCCGGATATTATCAATGAATACAATAAAAATGAATCGATATAAGGCCGAAACACGCTTTTCATCAAATGCATGAATGGTGATAGGTGTTGGTAAGCCCAAAGGACCCCACAATGACCATATGGGGTCATAAAAGTTGTGTTAAGAATGTTCAAGTTCCTAATCTTCAACTGGTGATACCCTGACCTGAGATGAATCTTGGAGAGCACCCTCGCTCTCAGAAGCTGGGCAAATAAATCATTAAAATGAGGCAAAGGATACTTGTTCTTGATTGTGACTTTGTTCAACTCCCTATAATAAATGCACATCCTCATATTTCCATCATTCTTCTTCACAAATAGAATAGGCACACTCCAAGGTGACACGCTAGGCCGAATAAACTCCTTATCAAGGAGTTCCTAAAGCTGCTCCTTCAACCGCCAGTGCCATACGAACGATAGAATAAAAATAGGCTGAGTGCCTGGCACCAAATCAATATCGAAGTCAATATCCTTTTCCTACAGCATGCTTGACAGGTCTGTAGGAAACACATCCGAAAAGTCCCTTACCATCGAAAATGAACCAATAATAAGAGTTATGCTTTGATAATGATGTTTATTATAATATATTTTGTTTATGTCATTTTGAAGAATATGGATAATCTTCAAATTATGTTTGGATCAAAGACCAATCATGAAGATATTTGTGTAATTGATAGTGGAACAACTCATGCATATTCAAAGATCATAAATACTTTTCTTATTTGAATAGGAAAAAAATAAATATTTCTACAATTCCTGGTAATATAAGTTTGATTGAAGGCTCTGGAGGAGCTATTGTATTTCTGTCTAAGGGAACAAAACTTAATATAGACAATGCATTATTCTCCTCCAAATCCCGAAGAAACTTGTTAAGTTTTAAAGATATCCGCCGAAATGGTTATCATGTTGAGACAATAAATGAAATAAATGTGGAATATCTTTGTATTACAAAGAATATTTCTGGCCATAAGTGCATTGTAGAAAAATTATCAACTTTATCTTCTGGTTTATACTATTCAAGGTCAGGACTGTTGGAGCACACTCTATCGTAAACTAGAGGTTTACTAATTCATATACTTTTGTGCTTTGACATGGTCGCTTGGGCCATCCTGGATCAATAATGATGAGACGAATTATTAAAAATTCAAGTGGACATCCACTAAATAAATTGAAGATTCTTATGAATAATAAATTTTCTTGTGATGCTTGTTATCAAGGCAAAGTGATCACTAGACCATCACCAATGAAGGTTGGCATGGAATCCCCAGCCTTTTTAGATAGTATACATAGGGATATATGTGGAACTATTCACCGGGTGTTTAGATATTTTATGGTCCTAATATAAGAATCTTCAAAATGGTCTCATGTGTGCCTACTATTATCTCGCAACCTGGTGTTTGCAAAGCTATTAGCCCAAATAATTCGATTAAGGGCATAATTACCCGATTATCATATAAGGCTATTTGCCTTGATAATGCAGAAGAATTCTCATCTCAAGCTTTTGATAATTATTATCTATCAATTAGGATAAAAGTTGAACATCCTGTAGCTTATGTTCATACTCAAAATGGCCTTGCAGAGTTATTTATTAAATGCTTGCAATTAATATCAAGACCACTACTTATGAAAATAAAATAGCCTACTACTGTTTGGGGCCATGCTATCTTGCATACAACATAATTTATTTGTCTTAGATCGACACATTATAATAAATATTCTCCATCATAATTAATTTTTAGTCATGAACCAAATATTGCTCATCCACAAATTTTTGGATATGCTGTGTATGTGCCAGCAGCACCACCATAGCGCAGTAATATGAGCTCCCAGAGAAGGTTAGAAATATATGTTGTGTTTGAATCTCCCTCTACTATTCGCTATCTTAAACCTTTGATTTATTAACTTCTCGATTTCCAGATTATCGATTTGATGAAGTAAATTTCCCACAATTAGGGGGAGAGAAAAAGGAATTAAAAGAGAAATTGTGTGAAAAATTTCATCATTATCTCATTTTGATCCACGTGCCCCTATATTTAATCATGAGGTGTAGAAGATAACTCATTTATAGAATATCAAATCAAATGCCAGATGCGTTTACTGATTTGAAAAGGATAACTAAGTCACATATCCCTGCAGAGAATATGCCTATCCGAATTGATGTCCCAGCAAGACCATCTAATAGCATGATAGCTAGTGAACCTAAAGCACGCCTGAAGCATGGTAATCCTTTGGGTTCTAAGGATTGAAATCCAAGAAAAAGAAAATCTAAAAATGATTAAAATGATACTATGAAGAGATATACTGAAGAGACCGAAGATCTGATTAGTTCTAAGATTCCTGAAGAAATTAATGAACCGCGAGACTCAAGTTAACGAGGAACTTTTAATAAGTTCTACTGGTGATGGGATTAATTTAAATTGATCTAAAATAATGGTGGATAATATTTCTGCATATAATATTGCACTCAACATTATGCAAGATAGTGAAGACCTTGAACCCGGATTTGTCAAAAAATATCGACAAAGATCTGATTGGCCAAAATGGCAAGAGGCAATTCAATCAGAATTAACTCACTTGCTAAAAGAGAGGTTTTTGGACCAGTAGTCCAAATACTTGTTGGTATAAAACCAGTTGGCCATAAATGGATTCTTGTGCGGAAAAGGAATAATCAAAATGAAATTGAAAGATACAAAGCTCGCCTTGTCGCCCGAATATTCTCACAATGGCATGGAATCGATTATGATGAAACATATTCACCTATTATGGATGCAATAATATTTCGATATCTTATCAGTTTAGCCCTATATGAAAGGCTTGAAATACATCTAATAGATGTTGTTACATCTTATCTAGACAGTTTACTTGATAATGAAATTTATATGAAAACCCCTAAAGAGTTAAAATGCCCGAAGCAAATATAAATCTCGGGAATTGTATTCAATCACATTACAAAGACCTGTGTACGATTTAAAGCAATATGGGCGTATATGGTATAATCACCTTAGTGAATATTTGTTGAAAGAAGGTTACATAAATGATATTATTTGTTCATGTACTTTTATAGAAATATTGGCATCAGAATTTATTATACTTGTTATTTATGTTGATGATATAAATCCTGTTGAAACTCCAGAAGAGCTCCAAAAGGCAATTGGATATCTTAAGAAAGAATTTGAGATGAAAAATCTTAGAAAGACAAAACTTTGTCTTGGTCTGCAAATTGAACATTTAACAGACAAGATTTTTATCCCTCAATCTACCTATACAGAAAAGGGTCTTAAAATGCTTTTATATAGACAAAGTGCACCCATTGAGTACACCAATAATTGTTCGATCACTTGAAGTGAATAAGGACCCATTCCGACCTCCAGAAGAGGATGAGGAACTCTGTGGTCCTGAAATACCCTATCTCAATGTAATTGGTGCACTTATGTATCTTTGTAATGCTACAAGACCTGACATAGCAGTTTTTGTTAGTTTACTAGCAAGATATAACTCTTTTCCTACACGGTGACATTGGAATGAGATTCCACATATATTGCGATATTTAAAGTGAACTCTTGATATGAATTTGTTTTATGCTAACAAAGGTAGTGTTATACCCCATTTTAACACGGGTCAAATCATAGTATAACATTTTGGAAATTCTGAAGGTTTAATTAATTAACGAATCGCCACCTAATTATTTTAATGGTGAATTGGGACACCAATTTTAGCTAAATAATGCTTAAATTTAACTCTATTTTATAGTCTACTTAACCTTAAAATTCTAGGTAAGGGTTCTAATTTAATCCTATAGGGAAGATTGTTAAAGCGCCCTATATGATCCGTTAATACGGTTAACCGACCAAACTTAGATTAATTAACACTAAGTTAATTATTTTATAAGAATATTTAGAAGTATTGATAGCTAATGATTGAAGTAGACTTCCTTTGGTTTGTGAAACCGAAGTGAACTTCTTCTATTAAGCTTTCACAAAAATGGGATAAAAAATAGTTAAAGTCAATTGCAGCAAACATGGTGAACTTCTAGCATTTTAGCATTGAAAAATTGACTGTTCGAAACAAGCGGATTTTAAAACTTCTTACAAGATATTAATGTTCACAAAGTTAAAAGAACACCAGGTTATGCATATGTTTCAATTTGAAATGAATGAATTAAAAAAAATAGCTGCAAAGATACTCCTTTACTTGGTATATTTAATATTTTTAGAGAAACCAATAGCCACTAATTTTAAAAAATGTATTTGTCAAGCTAGACGTTGATTTAAAAAGTTAGTTCTGATTATTAGCTTTAAACCTTTCACCCAAGATAGAATTTATAGGTAGTCAATCGCGAATTTTTGCTAACCTTTTTCAAGATGAAGATAAATTTACTACGCAGGCGCAACTAAATTTATAAAGCTAAACATCATATATGATAAAAGGCAAACAACGAAAAAGAAAGGAAAAAAGACGCCATCAGTATTTCTAAGCACTTTGCTTGTTGTCTCGCTATCCAATACACTCTAAGAATGTGGATATGTGATGACTCCATGCTTGGGTATGAGTGTCGGGTCTCATTTTAAGACTCCATCGCAAGAGTCTCGAATTAGGACTCCATTTACTCCAAAGTGTATATGCAAAACAAAGAGAACAAAACAAGAATTAGAGAAAAGAAAATCTGAAATGATTATGGCAACAAAAGCCATAAGATGAAATCGAAAAAGAAAAAAATGACTACACATGGCGAGTTTATGTATGCTAATAGGTTTTGGCCTTTAGTTTTAACACATTCTTTGAAATAGTGTGAAAGGGGAGTATTTTTATTGTTCATTTGAGATCTGAAAGTCAAACTAGTTAAGCTAGCATATATACACATATATATGCACATATTCCTTCTTATGAAACTTCATTAAAAATTATCTAAGCACATGCTATCTAACCTTTACACACTAAAGTCCATATATAAACTTAAATAGTCATCTTTAACATAACTATCGGCACAGAGAGTCACAAAAGAAGTTTTCCAATTCATCACAGATACCTCATTTTTAAATAGCTAGACAAGTTTCTACCTTAAAATGAGTTTGCTGGAAGGGGATTTTAACTATCATGTCGTAGTAACTACCAGCTCTACAAAACCATTTTCGAACATAAGAATTCTAACAAAAATATGCTAGCCATATTGACATTGAACCAATGTTATATTTTATCATAGTTTCTTCACTTAAACACATGAACGAGACATAACACATCCTAAATCTTAAAAAAAGAGATATATCACATGATTTCTAATACACAGCCAACAACTAAAATACTTAAACTCATGATTTCTAACATATAGCCAACAAATAAAAATACTTAACACATGATTTCTAACAACAGAATGACGGCTTGAATTAGGCGACATCGAAGATTAACAAGAAGCACTTTGAATGTCAGAAAATTGCAGTGAAACTAACAACGATTTTTCACATTATGAGCAAAAATTTCAAGCACGCTTAGAACGTAGAATCGAAAAGAAAATAAAAGAGAATAAGATCTACAGACCTTTTGGAGTGCAGCAAATAGGGGCGAGAGTGTAACGACCCGATCGGTCGTTTTGAGCTCCGGCACGTCATTCAGTAGATTGATGCCATGAACAGCTTCATCTAAGGTATATTGACTTGTGTGCATGGTGAGAATTAAAATTCAGGAAGTTTGGAGTCAAATCTAAATGGAAATTTTCATTTCGAAAGCTTAATTTTTGAAGAAATGAACTACAATTAGAATTTTGAGTAAATGATCTCGGAATTGGGATCTGAAAGTTCCAGCATGCTCGTTTGGTGATTTTAAACTTGGACGTATGTTCGGATTTGGTTTTTGATAACCCGTGGGCATTTCGGCGTATATGATGGAAGTTAGTATTTTAGAAGAATTTCATAAATTTGGGTTGGAAGGCATTTTAGAGTTATAGATGTCCGTTTGGGATTCCGAGTCTGGGAATAGATCCACATGGTGATTTTGGAGTTGGGAACGCGATCGGAAGTGAATTTGGATGCCCGAAGGTCATTTTGAAGTCATTTGGCTAAATATAGGAATTTGAAGGTTTATGAGAAAATTCGACCGGAAGTGAAAATTTTGATATCGGGGTCGGAAAGAGATTTCAAAAGTTGGTGAAAGTCCGTAATGTCGAGTGTGACTTGTGTGCAAACTTTGAGTTTATTCGGATCTATTTTGGTAGGAAATTGGACAATTAATTTCTTTAAGGAAAGGTTAAGTTGGAAAAGTCAACTCAACGCTGACTTATGAGTTAGAGGGCTCGGAACTGAATTATGATGATTCGGTTAGTTTCGGGGGATGATTTAAGACTTAGGAGAGCAATCAGAAGTAATTTTGGAGGTCCGGTGAAGAAGTTAGCCTATTTTGGCGAAGTTGGAATTTTGGCGGAATCCGATCGATAGGTGAGATTTTGATCCGGGAGTCAGAATGGAATTCCGATAGTTGCAGTAGCTTCACTAGGTAATTTTAGATGTGCCTGCAAAATTTTAGGTCATTCGGAGGTCGTTTGGTTGGGTTTTTGATCGAATGTTGGATGCGAAGTTTAAATGAAAACTTAGGCTTGAATTTGCTTGGATTCGATATTTTCCATGTTCAAGGGCGTATTTTTAGGATTGGAACAAGTTTGTATCGTGTTATGGAGTATGTTGGTGGTTTTTGTTGGGGTCCCGGGGGCCTCGGGATGAATTCGGGGGTCCAAACGGACCATTTAGAGCCAAAGTGAGCAGCTGATTGCTGCACTAAGCAGATTTTCAGTAGTTTTCGACTACTTTGAGAGCTCATATCTTATAATCTATAAGGAATCACCAAAGGTGCAAAAACACGAAAGTTGTAGACCTTCGTGTCTAGTTTCCAGAAAGCTAAAGAACTCATAGTTTTGACATCTGTACTAGAAGTAATGATCGACGGAAAAGGACTACTGGAGCAATAGGATGTACAACTTGTATAGCACATGTGCAGGGTACAATCCGACGAAGCACGGGCAGATTCTTTATTACACGAAATTGGGTTATTTCTTTCATTGATTTCATTTTGTTTGGATAATTTTGGAGAGCTTCAAGAGGGGATTTCACCGGGTAAATATTGGAGGTAAGTTCTATGGTCTAAATACGTGATTTTATCTTAGAATCTTCAATTATTTCACTGTAAATGGGAGGATTAATGGAGGATTTTTGCCCTAGGCCTGGGTTATGGTAAAATGTTGATTTGAATGGGCAAACGGAGTCCGATTTCAGCAAACTTTATATGTATGGACTCGTGTCGAGATAAGGATTCCGAAAATATAACTTTCATATTTTTTCGAGAAGCGTACCAAAAGTCAAATTTTGACAACTTTGTGGGTTTTGGTGCAAATTGAGTTATTTCGAATGGGTTATGTCTAATTAGCCTATATTGATGTATTCTCATTGATTTTTAGCAGATTTGGCATCCAAGGTGATTGAATTGCAAGGCGAGCGCAAGGCGGACTAAGGCTTCTACCGGATCGAGGTGAGTGGTGGTAGTAAATAATATACTGAGGGTTTGAAACCTCGTACTTCCACTTTACAGTGCTATGGTGAGATGAGACAAACGTCATGGGATGGGCGTGATGACATTGTGGTTGGGGGATTGGACTTGGTCCTTCCCGACTGATAGTTTATTGTGTATTATGACTGTGAATGAGCTTATAATTGTGTAGTTGGGCTGGTAGCCATGTTTGGGGCCTTGTGCCGATCTGTAGAGTATTAGGGAAACCTGTAGAGCTAGGTGACCCTTATATCATGTTGGAAACCTACACTCAGCCCATAAAACTAGCTGAATAGCATACTAAGAGCCAGTACTAGATGTGTACTGCGAGAGATAGATTACTTAGGGTGGAAATTCCCCGATTTAGCTGAGTGGGCCTGAAAGGCCAATTCTATACTGACTGGAACACGGTCGAGGACCCATGCATTATGAGGTATTATATGTATATAAATGCATTAGATCGGACTGCATGCCACAATGATGTATATGTGGACCGAACTGCACGCCGCAGTAATATATACCAGTGGGACAGACTTCACGCCGCAGTATTATTGCGCTTAGGCTGTAGGAGCCCCTTCGGGCTACACGCCGCAGCATTATATACATATACATATATTGGATCGGACAGCACGCTGCAATATAGTTATATATATATATATATATATATATATATATATATATATATATATATATATATATATATATATATATATATATATATATATATATATTGGATCGGATTGCATGCCGCAGTAATATATGAGTGGATCGGGCTGCACGCCGCAACATCATAGCGTTTGGGCCCAAGGATCCCCTCTGAAGTCTGTATACACCCTCAGTGAGTGCCTTCGACGTTAAATGGGGCGGGCTGCGTGCCGCAACGTTATATGTATTGGAGCGGACTGCACACCGCATCATTATACTTATACATATCCATATACATACTTAAATACTTATACATTATAGACATATGTATATACTTACATACATTGAGTTACCTGTACACCGTAGCGGTACGAGTGAGGATTTGTTCAGTGTGGGACCTTGTTGAGATAGATGTGAACTGGAGATGAGAGTATTCACCGTAATGATGACTTACCTATGAGGTTGCACTTAGAACTGTTTAGTGATAGTACAGGTGTTCTTATTTTCAGTTATTATTTATCATTATTACTCACTGAGTTGAAATATACTCACCCCACTCCCCTGCACTTTTTTTAACAGATATACATGTTCAGGAGGGCAGTTGATCCATCGCAACTGCTTTATTATCCCCATTCCGTGTAGACTTCGAGGTAGCTGCCGACGTTCCGCAGTACCTGACCTCTTCCTTTTTATCATTTTGTTGTCTCCATTCTGCTTAGACTTGATTGTGTAGTAGATCTCATTTGTAGAGGCTCGGACTTGCGACACCACGATTTGGTTGGGACTGTATTCGTGTATTTCATTTCTACACTTCTTGATTTGTTATGAAAACATGCTAATTACGCCGATTAATCAGTATTAAGTTATAATTGGCTGGTTTAAATGGATAAGATGGCCGGGCTTGCCTAGCAATGTGTTGGACGCCATTACGATCGGGGTTTGGGTCGTGACAGAGAGTCAATTGACTATTCCAAGCCTCGAATTCGCTAACCCCAAAGGCAACAAATAGCCAAAAAAATCAAGAATATTACTAGGAGTAAATGGATAAGTAAGAAAGCAAGCTAGAATTCATTAGAAAAAGAACAATAAGTTTTAAGGGATAGAGGCGGCTAAAGTTTGTGTTTAAAGAGAGAGGCATCGTCTTCGAATAAATTCTAGGCTGACAAGGCCGCTAATAACCATCAATTTTGGGGTAAAAGGGGCGGCCGAAAACCTCCTCCAAAAATGAGTTTAAAAGGAGATATTTATAGATAGAAGTTAGGGTTCTTGAGAGGGATTTTTAAAATTCAGATTTGAATTTTGGTCAACATAGACGTTAGGGATTTTGGACAGACTTTGTAGGCTTCACGTGATCTCAGAAGAGGGACAAAAGTCTTACTCGAATTGGAACATCAAAGCTCTGCCATGGCTTATGCAGATACTGAACTTTCATCAAAATAGGAAAATAGGGAAGAAGAACGTTAAAACAAAAGTAAAGAAAAGGCTACTGATTAGGTCTTATAGTGTGGGCTGGACGGATTAGAATGTGTTTGGGTAACATACAGGCTTGCTAGGCCGCCCCTTTAATGGGCTGATTAATGATCACTTTGACGTAGTTTTAAGCGTTCAAAAGACATACCTACATGTCACGACCCCAAATCCGGTCGTGATGGCGCCCAGCACACTGCTAGGCCAGCCCGACCAATCAACAACAATCATAGAGCTATGAGCTCGCCTTATCCCATTCAAACATAACCATTGTAAATTAACAGTAATGGATATATCAAAAACGGGGAAACCAAGTCCCAACGCATACCAACTCCCATGGACCGAAGGGTCAAGAGTCATGAGCCTCTACAGAACATAAGTGTAATACGGTTTACAACCAAAGCTCAGAGCGGAAAGAAATAACAATTCAAAATAATAAAGAGGGAGAAAACAGGTCCTGCGGACGTTGAAAGCTACCTCGAAGTCTCCACGAGATAGTAATGAATAAGCAGCACGTGACAGCTCAACTGCTCTCTAGCACCTGTGAATCTGCACAAAAAGTGTAGGGAGTGGGGTGAGTATATTTCAACTCAGTGAGTAATAATAATAAACAATAACTGAAAGCAAGAACACCTGTACTGTCACTAAACAGTTCTAAGGCAAACCCCCACAGGTAAGTCATCACTACAATGAGTTCTCTGATCTCCAGTCCATATCCATCTCAACTGGGTCCCACACTGACCACATCCTCACTCGTACCACTACAGTGTACAACCATCTCAATATATAGAGACATATACATTTGTCTATAACACATAAGTATTTACGTATTTATAAGGATATTAATAAGTATAATGCTGCGGCGTGCAGCCCGCTCCAATACATATACCGCTGCGGCGTGCAGCCCGCTCCATTTAACGTCGACGGCGCTCACTGGGGGTGTATACAGACTTCGGAGGGGCTCCCTAGGCCCAAGCGCTATGGTGCTATGACATGCAGCCAGGTCCACCATATATCACTGCGGCGTGCAGTACGATCCAATATATATATATATATACATGTATAATTATACTGCTGCGGCGTGCAGCCCGATCCCATAATATACCAGCGCTCACTGGAATGTGTGCAGACTCAGACTCCGAAGGGGCTCCTACAGCCCAAGCGCAATAATACTGCGGCGTGCAGTCCGTCCCACATGTATATTACATGTATATCACATGTATATTACTGCGGCGTGCAGTACGATCCAACATATATACTGCTGCGGCGTGCAGCCCGATCCAATGTAGGTATATATATACTACCTCATAATGGGTCCTCGACCCTATCCCGGTCAATATATACTTGGCCTCTCAGGCCCAATATAATATATCACAGTGGGTCCTTGACCCTGTCTCAGTCAATATAGACTTGGCCTTTCGGGCCCAATATAACATCTCATAGTGGGTCTTTGACCCTATCTCATCTCAATCGGTATAGACTTGGCCTTTCAGGCCCGCTCAGCTAGAACAGGGAATTCCACCCTAGATAATCTCTCAATGTACACATCTAGTACGGGCTCATATGATGCTATACAGCTAGAGCTACGGCTGAGTGTATGTCTCCAACACGATATAAGGGTCACCTAGCTCTATAGGTTCCCTAATGCTCTACGGATCGGCACAAGGCCCCAAACATGGCTATCAGCCCAATTGCACAGTTATAAACTTATTATCAGTCATAACACACAGTATACTATTAGTCGGGAAGGACCAAGTCCAATCCCCAAATCCCAATGCCACCACGCTCGTCACATGACGCGTGTCTCATCTCTACATAGCACTGTAAAGTGCAAGTACGGGGTTTCAAACCCTCAGTACATTATTTACTACCACCACTCACCTCGATCCGATAGAAGCCTTAATCCGCCTTGCGCTCGCCTCGCAATTCAATCACCTTGAATGCCGAATCTGCTCAAAATCAATGAGAATACATCAATATAGGCTAATTAAACACAACCCATTCGAAATAACTCAATTTACATCAAAATTCCCAAAGTTGCCAAAACCCGAGCCCCGGGCCCACATTCCGAAAATTTACGAAATTCACATTTCTGGAACCCTCGCCTCGCCACGAGTCCATACATATAAAATTTACCAAAATCGGACTCCGTTTGCCCACTCAAATCGGTGTTTTTCTTCAATTTAGGCTTAGGGCTCAAACCCACAATTAATCTTCCATTTACAGGGAATTAACCAAGGATTTCATGTTAAAATGATGTAATTAAGCCATAAACTTACCTCCGACGAAACCCCGATGATTTCCCAACAATCTCCCGTCAATTTCTTCTCTTGGAACTCAAAAATGGAGGGTTCATGAATGAAACCCGTATGTGAAATGTTCTGTAATTAAACTCACTGCCAGAGCAATTTGCTCTACGCGATCGCAGCCTTTGGCACGCGATCGCGATGCACAAATCCCTGGGGCCTGATTTTTCCTCTACGCGATCGCAGCCTTTGGCACGCGATTGCAATGAACAACAGAAGATCCCTACGCGATCGCAACTCCAGCCACGCGATCGCATTGCATCCGGACTTGACCTTACGCGATCGCGTGAACCCAATCGCGATCGCACTGCATTCCGCCATTGACCTACGCGATCGCAGACATCACCACGCGATCGCGATGCACAACCCGTGGACCTTACGCGATCGCATCACACCTCCCGCGATCGCGATGAACAAAAATTCTCTGCAATTATTGCAGCAGAACAGCAGTGCCTTTTGGCACAAATTAGTCCGTTTGGACCCCCGAACTCATCCCGAGGCCCCCGGGACCCCAACGAAAACCACCAACATACTCCAAAATAAGATACGAACTTGTTCCAATCATAAAAACACCACCCTAAACATCAAAATCACCAATTACACACGGATTCAAGCCTAAATTTCTTAAAACTTTCCGAATTACACATTCGATCAAAAACCCGACCAAACGACGTCCGAATGACCTGAAATTTTGCAGGCACATCCTAAATCACCTAACGAAGCTACTGCAACTGTCGGAATTCCATTCCGACCCCCGGATCAAAATCTCACCTACCGTTCGGATTTCGCCAAAATTCAACCTTAGCCAATTCAAGCCTATTTCTACACCGGACCTCCGAATTCAATTCCGATTGCTCTCCTAAGTCATAAATGATCCCCCGAACTAGTCGAATCATCAGAATCCGGTTCCGAGCACTCTAACTCAATAGTCAACTCTTGGTTGACTTTCCATATTCAAGCTTTCTTCAAACATGCCATTTGTTTCATTTTCAATTCAAATCACTCCTAACTCACCCGATGTACTCTAATACTGTTATAAAAGCATAAAATATGTAATTGCAAGGTAACGGTGTGGAAATTCCCATAACGACAGGCCGGGTCGTTACATTCTCCCCAACTTAAACAAACGCTCGTCCTCGAGCGGACTCAGAGTTGTACTAGAAGCCACCCAATAGCCGAATGACCTTACCAAGCATAATTTCAGGCGATCATACGTCACCCTATCTCACATAAGTCCGAAAACACCATATAGTCAAAATTTCACGGACCATCTGAACCATAAATCACATTGTACTTTCTGAAATCATATGCCAATTGCAAATCCCATGCCTATACTCAGGATACACTCGAATCCACTGCAATAACCCATATTCACTACTCCGGTGAGATCATATGATGTATCAAACAACCCAATCGCTCGAGACAATAGTCTCTAATCACAATAATTTCTCACGATAACCAAATACCAACTGAAAAACCTTTTTCATTAGATAGAGTCTTGTTCCAACACCTTCATATCATGCCCACGGTAACCGAACACGCGATATATCGAACCCATCTCTCAGGTCAACCATTCATGAATCCATTTCCCTTTTAATTGATACTACAACAGAATTCAAGCCAAAACTCGATATTACCCTTCTAACCAACTGAATTTATACATGCTCGCACTCGTTAATGACTCAATGATCATTTAGGTCGTAACACACCTTACTGGTGATATGATGCCTCAACACCGGCCTAAGCCGCGACAAGTACAACACAAGCTCTAATAGGAAACGTCTGAACATACTCAAATAATGACAACTGACTCCAACAACAGAGCTGTAATTCAATTCTTCAATACCATCACAACACATAACTGAGATTTCGTCTCACATCATAGAATTAGAGTACCTGAATCCTCCTCGAAAGGTCATAACATCATGTGGCCTTGCCACGACTCATGATTCTATCCAAACACTATTACTCATGGATCACCTCAAGTCACCATGCTCTAAACGGTCAGCCACACACATATCTAGGTCTGAACTCAAGCAATCAATCACACCTGCGGTGATACAATGATAACATGGAAATTCTCATCCCTTTCCTACGCCGCAAACATCGACGCAATCAACTAGTCAAGGACTTTTATGATCTCATATAGAGAAAACTCATTACACATTCCAAGCTTTGCATACCAACAGGAAATACACTTATTTTTCAAACCACATTAAAACACATCATAAACGCTTTCTCCCAATCACATTGCATAAGTTAAACTGCCAGGACTGAGTCCTTATACACATATTATACCCATATCGGGTTACACGACTGCCAACACTCAAAAGCTTTATTGCACAATATCTGCAAGACTCCTTACTTCAACCACATACCAGGAATTAGTCGTATTCTTTATCATACCACTTCGGTTTATTAACAAGTCATTCCATTTACCCAGTTTCCTTTCGGATTCATCTTTGATTTAATATTAGCCACTACTGTAGCACCATAACACATGAACTCATTCCACACGAGACTCGTACATAAGACCACACGGTCTGAGACATATAGGCCACTGAATACTCTCTCAATATTTCCAGAAGGATCACATCCTACAATACTTTATTTTGAAGAACTTCTTGCGATTTGAATTCGTTATCATTACCTTCCAATACGGATTACATAGAATCCCATCATTCACATAATATAACATAAGTACCGATCTCTTCTAACGAAACCACCATCTTTAGCCACATGCACAAATTTGAGACACCTGACTGTTACAAGTAAAATCTTGAACACCGTAAACAATTCTCGGGCGTCAGTCATCCTTATTCAGCTGTAATTCAACTGTCTTATTGAACAGAACCACTCGTGCCTTATTAGAATTCTGACACTGCAGATCATGATTACATACGGATACTATTAGCTATCACTCTTTTCTATACACCAAGCATTCCTTACCAACCTCGGTTCAAAATACCCTAGTATTTCTTCACATCTACGAAGCACCATAACCTTTATCAGAATTTTCCCAACATACTTAGAGACAGAATCAACATAGCACACAATAGTGCAATCAGTTAATCAATAGCAACCTCCCCAACTTGGCTTGGAGCCATACATCTAAGCACTTTTAGCCACTCATAACATTCTTACTCAAATGAAGCCACAATGTTCTAATTAGATTAAACTCAAGTCATTTACAAGCTTCGGCGGAGATTCGAATCATCGTAAATATTAACTCTTTTGCAATTTTTGAATTCATTCACACACAACAGTTACGCCCCCTCTTTAGGTGACAAAATCTTTTCTAAGTCCCGAATTTTTCAAAAATTCCGGCAGAGTTTCCTTTGTAAATTGGCCTATCCACCTGCCGGAGAATCACCAAACCATCCTAGATATACTTCCACAACTCAACAAGATATCACAATGTATTTCAACAACATTAAATATCAATACTACCCGAATTATATCATCATAATTTATACTTGAACTTGCGATGTACCTGCTCGAATCATAACACATATCAAAATCACTTTAGTCTTCCTGAGTTTAAACTCGTTCCACTACACATAAGGCACTTTACCATCCAATTACGAGATATGATAATTATTTCTCACGCCCATAGCTAGGGCTACATATCAAATCACAATAAGAACCGAATACCTTACAGCTCTCCCATTATCAAACTGCCATTTGCACAATAAGGATCAGTACCGATCGTATGAACTTCATAATACCGACTCGTGAAATTTGCACCTTGGTGCTCAAGCCATAGACAAGGATTTCGCCTCAAGTCCTCCAGACAGGCCCAACATGAACTCATAGAGATTATATCTCGTCCCTCGATCGGGGAATTGCAAGCCATAAGACAATTATATTACTGAGCGCTCGATGCGTACACAGACGTGCGGAAGGAATTTCAAAAATGTATCTCAAGCTGAATCAAGTACGCACGATAAGAATTCCAAGAAATGTGAAGTGTTTCCTAAAGGTTCGCAGCCTCCCGAGGATAAGTACAGGCGTCCCCGTACCGATCCACAAGACTCTACTAACCGGCTCAAGACTCATGAGGCCTAGTAAACCTAGGCTCTGATACCAACTTGTCACGACCCCGAATCCGGTCGTGATGGCGCCCAGCACACTGCTAGGCCAGCCCGACCAATCAACAACAATCATAGAGCTATGAGCTCGCTTTATCCCATTCAAACATAACAATTGTAATTTAACAGTAATGGATATATCAAAAACGGGGAAACCAAGTCCCAACGCATACCAACTCCCATAGACCGAAGGGTCAAGAGTCATGAGCCTCTACAGAACATAAGTGTAATACGGTTTACAACCAAAGCTCAGAGCGGAAAGAAATAACAATTCATAATCAAAGACAGTAGGAAGGGATATCGGGTCCTGCGGACGTCGGCAGCCACCTCGAAGTCTCCACAGAACGGGAATAATAAGGCAGTTGCGACAGCTCAACTGCCCTTCTGAACCTGTATATCTGCACACAAAAAAAAATGCAGGGGAGTGGGGTGAGTATATTTCAACTCGGTGAGCAGCAATAATAAATAATAACTGGAAGTAAGAACTCCTGTACTGTCACTAAACAGTTCTAAGGCAAACCCCCACAGGTAAGTCATCACTACAATGAGTTCTCTGATCTCCAGTCCATATCCATCTCAACTGGGTCCCACACTGACCACATCCTCACTCGTACCACTACAGTGTACAACCATCTCAATATATAGAGACATATACATTTGTCTATAACACATAAGTATTTACGTATTTATAAGGATATTAATAAGTATAATGCTGCGGCGTGCAGCCCGCTCCAATACATATACCGCTGCGGCGTGCAGCCCGCTCCATTTAACGTCGACGGCGCTCACTGGGGGTGTATACAGACTTCGGAGGGGCTCCCTAGGCCCAAGCGCTATGATACTGCGGCGTGCAGCCCGATCCATACATATATTACTGCAGCGTGCAGTCGGATCCAATATATATATATATACATATATAACTATACTGCTGCGGCGTGCAGCCCGATCCCATAATATACTCCAGCGCTCACTGAGAATGTGTGCAGACTCAGACTCCGAAGGGGCTCCTACAGCCCAAGCGCAATAATACTGCAACGTGCAGTCCGATCCACATGTATATATTACTGCGGCGTGCAGTCCGATCCAACACATATACTGCTGCGGCGTGCAGCCCGATCCAATATAGGTATATATATAAGTAATACCTCATAATGGGTCCTCGACCCTGTCCCAGTTAGTATATACTTGGCCTCTCAGGCCCAATATAATATATCACAGTGGGTCCTTGACCGTGTCTCAGTTAATATAGACTTGGCCTTTCAGGCCCAATATAACATCTCACAGTGGGTCCTTGACCCTATCTCATCTCAATCGGTATAGGCTTGGCCTTTCAGGCCCGCTCAGCTATAATAGGGATTTCCACCCTAGATAATCTCTCAATGTACACATCTAGTACGGGCTCATATTATGCTATACAGCTAGAGCTACGGCTGAGTGTATGTTTTCAACACAATATAAGGGTCACCTAGCTCTATAGGTTCCCTAATGCTCTATAGATCGGCACAAGGCCCCAAACATGGCTACTAGCCCCAATTGCACAGTTATAAACTTATTATCAGTCATAACACACAGTATACTATTAGTCGGGAAGGACCAAGTCCAATCCCCAAATCTCAATGCCACCACGCTCGTCACATGACGCGTGTCTCATCTCTACATAGCACTGTAAAGTGCAAGTACGGGGTTTCAAACCCTCAGTACATTATTTACTACCACCACTCACCTCGATCCGATAGAAGCCTTAATCCGCCTTGCGCTCGCCTCGCAATTCAATCACCTCGAATGCCGAATCTGCTCAAAATCAATGAGAATACATCAATATAGGCTAATTAAACACAACCCATTCGAAATAACTCAATTTACATCAAAATTCACAAAGTTGCCAAAACCCGAGCCCCGGGCCCACATTCCGAAAATTTACGAAATTCACATTTCTGGAACCCTCGCCTCGCCACGAGTCGATACATATAAAATTTACCAAAATCGGACTCCGTTTGCCCACTCAAATCGGTGTTTTTCTTCAATTTAGGCTTAGGGCTCAAACCCACAATTAATCTTCCATTTACAGGGAATTAACCAAGGATTTCATGTTAAAATGATGTAATTAAGCCATAAACTTACCTCCGACGAAACCCCGATGATTTCCCAACAATCTCCCGTCAATTTCTTCTCTTGGAACTCAAAAATGGAGGGTTCATGAATGAAACCCGTATGTAAAATGTTCTGTAATTAAACTCACTGCCAGAGCAATTTGCTCTACGCGATCGCAGCCTTTGGCACGCGATCGCGATGCACAAATCCCTGGGGTCTGATTTTTCCTCTACGCGATCGCAGCCTTTGGCACGCGATCGCAATGAACAACAGAAGATCCCTACGCGATCGCAACTCCATCCACGCGATCGCATTGCATCCGGACTTGACCTTACGCGATCGCGTGAACCCAATCGCGATCGCACTGCATTCCGCCATTGACCTACGCGATCGCAGACATCACCACGCGATCGCGATGCACAACCCGTGGACCTTACGCGATCGCATCACACCTCCCGCGATCGCGATGAACAAAAATTCTCTGCAATTATTGCAGCAGAACAGCAGTGCCTTTTGGCACAAATTGGTCCGTTTGGACCCCCGAACTCATCCCGAGGCCCCCGGGACCCCAACGAAAACCACCAACATACTCCAAAATAAGATACGAACTTGTTCCAATCATAAAAACACCACCCTAAACATCAAAATCACCAATTACACACGGATTCAAGCCTAAATTTCTTAAAACTTTCCGAATTACACATTCGATCAAAAACCCGACCAAACGACGTCCGAATGACCTGAAATTTTGCAGGCACATCCTAAATCACCTAACGAAGCTACTGCAACTGTCGGAATTCCATTCCGACCCCCGGATCAAAATCTCACCTACCGTTCGGATTTCGCCAAAATTCAACCTTAGCCAATTCAAGCCTATTTCTACACCGGACCTCCGAATTCAATTCCGATTGCTCTCCTAAGTCATAAATGATCCCCCGGAACTAGTCGAATCATCAGAATCCGGTTCCGAGCACTCTAACTCAATAGTCAACTCTTGGTTGACTTTCCATATTCAAGCTTTCTTCAAACATGCCATTTGTTTCATTTTCAATTCAAATCACTCCTAACTCACCCGATGTACTCTAATACTGTTATAAAAGCATAAAATATGTAATTGCAAGGTAACGGTGTGGAAATTCCCATAAAGACAGGCCGGGTCGTTACAGTACACTAAATAGGATAAGGATTAACTTCTATAGATTGAGCCAATATAATCGGCTAAGTTAAAATAGCCATTTCCTTCTTCCTTGCATTTTCTTTGGGCTCCTTGCTTGGATTAAACTTTATTATAATTTGAACAAATCATTAAAATACTTAAAATGCTAGAGTAAATTATAATAGCTCGTATTTAAATGAATAAAATAATTATAACATATTATAAAAATTTAATGAATAACTATTACACTAACTTTCTAAATAAAATACTATATTATGAAATATTTATTTGTAATTTTTGAATTAAGCACATAATATTATTTGATTAAATAAGGAAAAAGCATATGATTTTCACAAAGACACGAGAATGATTTTGAATGCCAATGATGATGGCGATAAAATAATAATTATAACCATTGTTACAATAATTAGTACTGTTAGTAGTAATATTTTAATAATAAAAAATAGGCCTAGTTTGGTGTTAAAATTACTCTAATATGTGATGCTAGAAGCTCAAATAAACATTCTGGAAAACAGAAGGACAAAATTGGATGTCAACAGGTAGTGCAGATCTTGTTGGCATCCAGATGCAAGTTATTTTTCTGATCCCCCATAAAACTCGATCTCAAATCGGGTACGTATTTACATGTGGAGGTACTATCATATCATGGCGCCCCACAAAGAAATCTATTGTTGCTACTTCTTCAAATCATGCTGAGATAATATCTATTTATGAAGCAAGTAGGAAATGCGTATGGTTGAGATCGGAGATCCATTTCATTCGAGAAAAAAATGGTTTGGAATGTGATAAAAGATCCACAATTTTATATGAAGTCAATGTTGCATGCATAACCCAATGAAGGGAGGGTTTATAAAAAGAGAGAACGAAACACATTTCACGAAAATTATTCTACACACATGATCTTCAGAAAAATGGTTACATTGATGTCCACAAATCCGTTCAAGTGACAATTCGGCAAATTTGTTTACTAAATATTTGCGAACTTTAACTTTTGAGAAGATGATATACAAGATTGGGATGCAGAGAATCAAATATTTGAAACAAAGTTTTCATTAGGGAGAGTGAAATGCGCGTTGTTCTCTTTTTTTCTTACTAAAAATTTTCCCATGGGGTTTTTCTTGTAAGGATATTAATGAAGTAGCTAGAAATGCGTATTACTAAATATGTGTTCTCTTTTTCCTTCAGTTATGATTTTTTTCACTGGGGTTTTTTCTAGTAATATTTTAACGAGGCACATTATCTTTTAATGAACATCCAAGGGTGAGTGTTATGAAACTATTATATTGTGGATGCTCATTTATTACTCCGCTATAGATAATCTTACTGAAGAAGATTATCCATTTAGTACTCTGTTAAAGTTTATCTACAAGCAACTGATGCATGGTCGTTGCAAGCAACTCAAGTAATGATTTGCAGCAGCTTCTTATCAAACAAGCAGATTGCAAGCAGCTCATGCAGATAACTTACAAGCAACTCAAAAAAAGCCTCATAGCTACTTCATTTCTTCTATAGATAGAGAAGTTTTAAGTTTATTATGTACATCAATTTAAAAGTTAATAATATATCAATCTCACTCTACTTCTCTTCGGTAATTTTTATATAAAATCACATATAGTTTACAAAAATTGGAAAAGTCAATAGATCGAGTTGCAATAATTGGACCAACTTTTTCTCGTCACATTTATTTGTCTTCGGTGTACTTGCCAAAATTAAGGTTTCTTTTTTGCCCCTTTGCTAGTCTGAAACCTCGAGGGAGGACAAAAACAAATTAAAGGTTCACATGATGGTTAGGTGAAATGAACTAGACAAGTAGTCCACTATTTACTCTTTGGTTCTATCTCTCTGGTCATTTATTTGTTTAATTTATATATGTTTACTAGCAAGGTACATAGACACTTAGAGTTATATAGGAGTATTCAACAACAGTTGTAATCAAACTGAGATTTTATGCTAATATTTCAGACAACAACAACAACAACAACAACCCAGTATAATCCCACTTAGTGGGGTCTGGGGAGGGTAGTGTGTACGCAGACCTTACCCCTACCCTGGGATAGAGAGGTTGTTTCCAAATAGACCCCGCATCCTTCCCTCCAAGAACTTCCCACCTTGCTCTTGGGGAGACTCGAACTCACAACCTCTCGGTTGGAAGTGGGGGTTGCTTACCATCAGAGCAACCCCTCTTGTCCAATGCTAATATTTCAGAGTGAAGCTCAATTTATAATGCACACGCAGCTGATCAGATTTCCTGGATATAAGCGGTATTTAATTCGCGTAACCTTAAGACAAAAGTTCAGGGAACTTAGTGCCTAACCATCTCATTATTTTATTGTTAGACAGATAGCAAATTTTTTATTTAATTGTGTTCTTATGTGTCACAACACTGAATGTTTATCAGGAGAAGTACAACGAGATTCTTTTAATAGTGATATATAGTGAAAGTCAAACTCAAGACCTCTGCAAGTTATCTTATGGTGGTAGGGGCGAATATGCAGCTTTCGAATATGGAGTTCATTCAAATTCAATACTTTTCATGCATAGTGTAATATATCTGTAAAAATCTACTAAATTCTTATAAATAATATATATGAATACATAACTTTAAAAACATAATAATTTTAATGCTAAAATTCATAAATGTTGAACTCTAAAGCTAAAATTTGGATTCGCCTAGAAACTAGTATACTTTGTAAGAAAATGACCGTATTTTCTAGAATTTTTAGTGTTGCCCACATATATGGTAATAAATTATTTACCTTCTATCCCAAATGAAATAATATATCAGATAATATTCTGTGGTTATGCATATATGGTAGTTTCTTTGATGGAAAGAAATTACCATATATTAGTAGTCCCTAGGGTAATTATAATTTATGGAGAAGTCCCTAGGGCTAAAGTATTTGCCTAAGAGTCCCTAGCCTACCTATAAATACGCCTGTGACTCCATCAGTCTGGCATCCAACGATAGGCTTAGGCTAGAAGGCTCTGGGTTTTATCATAAAGTTTTGCGAGGCGATTCCACAACACTTGAACAATCATGGCTGAAGGTACGTTTCCCATTTAATTTCCGCTGCGTTGGCTCTGTGTTTGTATTTAAACTTCAACATGTGGTATCAGAGCCTGCCTTTAGCCGTGTTGTTCGGTGTTTATTGCTCATGATTACGAACATATTTGAATTCTATGTATATCTACCGACAGATTGTTGTTTGCATGTCGTCTGTGGTATTTAAGAAAAACACATTAGAAATTCGATAAGATTCTGTTGTTCGAAATTTTAACTTACGACTGGAATCCGCATCGCACTATGTGTTTTTTGTTCTGCGTTGTAAAGTGACGATTTTAGCTGGCGTTGATACGTCACAGACACTGAACATCTCTTTGAAACAATATTGAACTTTTGTTTCATCCTTGAAACCTTGAATTCTGATTTTGCCCTTTCCTATTTTGAAGTGATAATATCAATCTCTACTTTTCTAATAATGGTTTTGCAAGTTGTATTGTTTCTGACGTACCTCGCCCATTTGTGATATCATGGAGTTTTATACATATTCTCTAATCAATTAAGAAGAATATTTAATTCATTGGTAATAGAATATAATGGATGTTTTGTGTTTATAGTAAGAGAGTCTGCTTCAGTTAGTACTTAAAACAAGCTTTCATACCATGATTCTTTCTAATGCACGGTTAAAGTTCCCATCTAATATATTTTACCAGATCTGTTTGGTTAAGTATTAATTTGGATGAAAGGGAGTAGTTACATAATTTAAACAAATTATGTCATACAATGTTGCTGTTGTTTAATGTTCTTATAATATTAATTATAAGATTTACCTTGGAGTATTATATAGCGCTATAGAACCTAATCAACATCTTATTGAAGTTGATTAATTATGGCTAATAATTTTGAGATGTCATTTGAGTTTTCTTTTATGTGATGTACTTAGGAGTAGCCACAACATCTTGACTGTGAGCACGTGATTTTTGCCCTATATGAGAATTACTCCCAAAAATTCAAAATAAAATAATCTTTTCGTTGTGTGCTATTTTTAGATTTTTTCGTGGCATTTTGGATAATTGTTTGTATTTGTCTAAGCGTGTTTGTTTGTTTAAATTAAGAAAAATATAAAAATATATTGTGTTTGCATTCTTAGGATTTAATTCACAATTAAAAGTAATCAAGTTTATTTGACAAAAATGGAAAATCACAAAAAGATATGTATTTTTTGCATTTTTTAAGCATTTAATGTCCAAAACGTGCAATTTTATTTTTATTAATGTTTAATTTTGTGTGATAATTATTATTATGAGTTAATTAGTATTTTAAGATAATTTTTAGTTTTTATAAATTAATCTTAGTATTTTGGGATGTATTAATTAGGAAGTTGAATAATGGAGAAGAACAAAATAGAAAAAATTGGATTGGGCCATCTTGCAAATTAAGTTACAAGCCCAATCCTAAGCACCCTTACCCAACCCAAAACCCCTTGGCCCAAGAAGAAAATTTCAAATTTTTTTAGCCAAAAAATGATCATAATCACATGACATAAAGTAGTGGGGAGCAAGGAAATCAAGGAAGAAAACAAGGAGAGGAAAACATGGATTAGTAGGTTTTTTTTTAAATTTAAAAAATATTTTCTTTTTAATAAAAAATCAAAAAATTTTCGAAATTCTTGCATATAAATAGAAGAGAGGATTTATGAAAAAGGGGGTGGAAAAAAGAGGGGAAACAATAGGAAGTGAAGAAAAATAAGGAAAACAAAAGAGAGCAGTATACACTCGATATACACTCTGGATACAGAAATATACACGGACAGAATTTAATTTTTGAGAGCATCTTTTGAGAATTGAAGAGAGTTCAAAGCTAGAGAGAGAAAGAAAAGAGGAATTTCGAAATATATTTTTCTTCTCTATTTTTACTGGTTTTTCTCCATATTGCTGGGATATTCTGGATTGAGGTGTTGAAGCTACTGCTGGTTGTTATTGTTGTTGTTGCTGTACTTTCACCGGCTTGTCGATTTTCCATCTTCCCCTTCTTTTCAATACCAGGTACACATTCTAAAAATTATGTGTTGATATAAGATCGAATTGGAAGTTGAAGTTTTGAAATGAAATAGAGAAGTTGTTGATTAATATTTGTTGTTATTTTCTGTTTTATTAGTTTTGTCAAATTGTAGTTAGTTCTATATTTTGAAGAATAAATTTGTCATTTAGTCGGCTTGTGAGGGAACACCTTTTGTACTAATATAGAATAGCATTTTAAGCATGTAATTAATTAGGACTTTGTCTTTTCTTTTAAAGATAAACTAAATAAAAAAAAATGTAGTCACTTAGGATTATTCTTTTAAATAAAAAATGTTACGAGCCTTGCTAAATAGAAAATAAAATCGCGGGGCCCCTCAATAAGAATGTTCACTTTTTCTTAAAAAATAATCAAACGCGGTAAATGATTTAAAATTGCATTATAGTATTGAATATATTTTAAAATCAAATATTTAGCCTTTACAATAATTTAAGCGACCGTGCTAGAACCACGGGATCCGGGGGTGCCTAACACCTTCCCTCGGGTCAACAGAATTCCTTACTTAGAATTTCTGGTTCGCGGACTTCATTTGGAAAGTCAAAAATTTCCTCGATTTGGGATTTAAATAAATCGGTGACTTGGGACACCATAATTTATTCCAAGTGGCGACTCTGAAATAAATAAATAATCTCATTTCGAATATTGTCACTTAAATTGGAAAAACTCCCTTATGCATTATCCTTCAGGGTAAGCGCGCCAAAAGGAGATGTGACAATCTGGCGACTCTGCGGGGGAAGCAAACCCAGAACCACTGGTTCAGGGTTTAAGAATTCGAGCTTGGAATAATTGTTGTATTTGGCTTATTTATTATCCGATTTTATTATATGTTTGTATTAATGTGCTAAATATTGTTTTTACTGTTTTGATATTTTGTGAATTGTATATAAATTGTGTCGATACCCGTTTTCTTCTTCTGAGTCTCTTTGAAATATAATCTCGGGCATTTGCTGGACATAGCCCGTTTTTCTCAAGATAGCTGTGGTGCTTGGCACCCAGTAAAGGATTAGTAGCCACACCTGTTTAGGCGGGGAGCATTGTCAATTAAGCCGGAAAGCCATGCTACCGGTGCACTGAAACTCCTTGGCTCGAGTTGTTCGCTCGAGTTAAAGCCAGTCTAGACACCTTTTCCAAAAAGATGATAAACCCAGAACCACTGGATCGGGGTTTTAGAACTCGAGTTTTGAATAATTGTTGTATTTGGTTTATTATTATCTTGGGTTTAAATGTGCAAAATAATATTTTTATCGCTTTGATATTTTTTGAACTGTACATATAAATTGTGCTGAAACCAATCTCCTCTCCGAGTCTTCTAAATCATGAAGAAGGGTGCACTTCGTGTGACTTCTTTTCTGTATAGTGTCTAATTCCCATTTTAGAACGAGGTTTGGATAAGTTGCAAAACCGGTGAAGCTTCCTGTATTCCCGGGTTGCTGCCTCCTCCTCGGCTCGAGTTGTCCGCTCGGGTAAGCCAGGTCTAGAACAATAAACCCATGTTTTTAAACCTAGTATAACAAAACTTCATACCGGATCCCTAGTAGGAACGCTTATTTGCATCATGTGCATATTGACTTAGAGAGCCTCAACACAGGGGTTGGGCCTGTCTAGGACAGATGACCTGAAATGAAAAGACCATCCTGCTGCATCCTGTTTGTTTTATGCATATATTTGCTTCAGACTTGCAAGCTAACCGTTTTTTTTTATATTGAGGAAAATGAAAAAAAATAGTTTCAAAATAGTTTGTTTTTTTTTACTTAAAAAGAAAAAAAAATGTTTGTTGTAAAATAAAAAAAATGTGTGATCAAAATAAAAAAAATAAAAAAATAGTTTCAAAATAGTTTGTTTTTTTACTTAAAAAAGAAAAAAAAATTTAAAATTAAAAAAAAATGTGTGAAAAAATAATAAATAGTTTGTTTCATTTACAGATGTAGTTTGTTTTTATTTGACCGAACTACGCTGGTTTGATTCTCACTAGATGTGAGATACGTAGGCAACCTTTATCAGGTTCAACCTCCCCTTTTGCAAAAAACAAATAGCCAAAAATATCGAAATTAATTTTTCGTTGTAAATAAGTTGAGTGATGCCGTTTTTCAAAAACAGCCGAATGTACCCGAAAGGGACGCCAGAAGATTGACTTTGCATAAACGGCCACTTTTGGGTCAGTTTGTAGATTTTTTTTTTGTCAGTTGACCCTCACAACCTTATAATCTTCGTCCCCGAGGCGCTGAAAGGCCGTGTTTGTAAAAACAAGGTTTTTTATTCCAATTTGAAAAAAAAAGAAAAAAATGAAAAAAGAGGTTAATAACGAGAGAGGTTTTCAAGGATAATTGAAAAGGAAAAGCTGGAATGACGCATGCGGTGAATACATATATGGTTAACTGACTAGGTGCATTGCATCCAACGTGCGGTAACATATCTGTTAAACTCTGTGAACTTACAAGTTTGTTGCATTTTTAGAAAGTTAGCAGTTGGCTTGACAGAATATTCTCGCCAATCACCATTACCATACTAGATCAAAAGGTCCAATTCTAGCAAGCATGTCTAGTTCCGGCAAAAGTCTCGACGGAGAGAAAATAGAGATACAGATTATGAAAGAGGAGGTGGACCGGTTGAGACAGCAAATAACAGAGATGCACCTAGCCTGGGCTAGGGGACAGTCATCACCAAACCTTCCTACTCTTACACTAGCACCAGAGCATCCGCCCATTGATCCCTCGACAAGTGCCCCGATCTATCTATATTATCAAGGGGAAAACCCTTATACATCCCAGGTTCCACCAGCTAGACAAAATACTCCTCCTCCGGTTACCCCTGTTTTTGTGGCACCTCCACCCGCTACTTTACAAAAGTCTTCCAGTGAATTTTTTCAAATACATGACAATCATTGTTATTCTCCCGAGCCTACCTTTAAGGCTCCTGAACCGCATTCACACACCCCTCACTGGGATAACCCAGCAGAACCGGAAAAGCACTTCAAAAGTTTGGAGCAGGAGGAAGTTATTCGGAAAGTTAAAAGCCTGGAGCAATCCTTCAGGAATATGCATGGTTTACGCAACCAAGTCAGTGTTGCTTACAAAGATCTGTGCCCATTTCCAGATGTCCGGTTGCCCGCTGGGTTCAAAATGCCCAAGTTTGATCTATACGAGGGGCATGGTGACCCAGTAGCCCATCTCCGAGGCTTTCTGCAGCAAAATGCGAGGAGCCGGAGGGCGAGAAGAACTTCTGATAGCTTACTTCGGTCAAAGTTTGGGAGGGTCTGCACTGGAGTGGTACACCAGACAGGATCCTAGCAGATGGTTTACATGGGATGACTTGGCCCAAGCATTCATTGGCCAGTTTCAATATAATCTTGAAATAATCCCTGATCGCTTATCATTGCTAAAGTTAGAGAAGAAACCCGCCGAAAGCTTTAGAGAATTTGGGTTCCGCTGGAGGGAACATGCAGCAAGGGTAGATCCCCCGATGAGAGAGAACGAGATGGTAGATTACTTCTTGCAGACACTGGAGCTAACTTACTTTAGTCACCTGGTGACATCGGTTGGTAAATCTTTCAATGAGGTGGTCAAAATGGGCGGAATGATAGAAGAGGGACTTAAGTCCAATAAGATCTTGAGCTATTCAGCGTTGAAAGCAACAACTCAAGCTATTCAGAATGGCACAGGGGTTGCATTCGGGAAAAAGAGAAGAGAAGAAGTTGCAACAGTAGAGGAATGTACTTGGTCCAGATCGAAAGGTCCTTCACCTCATTACCAAGCCAGACCCTACCACCCAAATCACCCTAATCACCTTCCCCGAAACACATATCCACCACCAAGGGTTTACAATAATTCTCCAGGACCAGGTTCGCGAGGGAATTATACCTTCAGAAGGGAAAAGGCACAAAGAACATTCACTGAGTTGGGAGAAACTTATACTCCTTTATTCCACAAATTGAAGCAGATAGGTTTGTTGAGTCCTATTGAGACAAGATTGCCAAATCCCATACCCCCAAATGTGGATCGCTCAATAAGCTGTGAGTATTGTTCAGGGGCTCTCGAACATGATACCGAGAAATGTTGGAAACTGAAACATGCAGTGCAAAATCTTATTGACACCAATAAGATCGAGGTTCAGACACCAGAGGCACCCAACATTAATTAGATTCCATCGCCAGCTCACCCTTAGACCCATGTGATCAAATTGATACACAAGGGAAGGGAAAATTAAGAAGCTCGATCTGTATTCCACAACAAAACCAATCGGCAGAATTTGGTATATAAGAAGTCATGCTTGGTAATCAGGAGGAGTTTTGGTGGTTTGTTTTTGTTGTCATTTCTTTTGTCCGAGTTGTTTTCAGGGTTGTGACCCGGATCTTGTCTTGAAGTAAAACCCTCTTATCTTTCCATTCTAGTCATTTCAGTTTGCTTAGTCTTATCAAGTATCGTTTTAGGTTTGTAGTGCTGGTTTGCTTGTTTGTATTTGAACCTTTTCTCCGTTTAATGGAACTTTCGGTCTTTTATTACCCAGTCGTCTTTTTGTTTAGTTCTTCTATATTTAGATTTGTTATCTGTTCGAACGCCGATTCTAATGACATGGCATCACACATAATTTTGGCCTAATATTAAGGGTTAATCATGAAGCAATCGGAAGATAATCAGGGCATTTTAAAGGAAATAAAAAACGATTTGAGATTATTTGGAGCCCGAATCATGTGAGACTGGGGCAGGTAAAACACAAAGAAACCTTTAAGGGAGAATTGGACATGCTAAGACGGGGTTCGCTCGTGATACTTAAATGAAAGTGTCGTCCAGCAATACTTTAAAATGATAGATGAAAAGGCGAATGGACGATATGGTTATCAATCAGGGCACAAATAGAAGATGTCGTGAATATGTTGTTTGAACTTGGCATGTTTTGAAGATTGGAGTGACGAAGGCATTTTGTTCTGCTATCCAAACACTTTATCCATCGCCAACCGTTTGAGCCTTAATTTAAATTCTTTTATACCCCTCCTTCGGAATTAGTTGCAAAGACTAGAAACACAAGCTTGAAAGACAAGAGAAGAAAGGGATAAAGAAAAAGAAAAGAAAATAAAACAACAAAAAAAAGGATAAAGAAAAAGAAAAGAAAAGAAAACAACAAAAAGAGATAAAGAAAAGAAGAGAAAAAGAAAAATGAATGAAAAAGAGCAACTTGAAAAAAAGGGGAATTGGGAACTACGTTTGACCTGATTCCTTAAAAAGGATATGTAGGCGCTTCACAGCTCGGTCATAGTGTAAATAAAGTAATAAAAATTCCCCAAGTAAAAAATCGGGGCAAAGAAAAATTGTGTTGATTATAAATAAATTTAGGTCCGAAGGTTGTAAATTTGAACCCAAAATTGATTTTGTTTTGAGCCTTCAATACCCTTTCTTTCTAGCCCTATCCAAATCCCACATTACGGTCCAGAAAGACCTTCTGATCAGTCTTCAAAAGATGCCACGTCAGGCGAGTGAGAGAGTCCTATCGGAATATAACACTCTGATTTTCAGCAGAAAAGACTCTGATTCCCAGCAGAAAGGAAACACGAGAGAGTCTTAGCAGTGACACCCTAATCCCCAACTAAAAGTGATACAAATGAGAGAGTCTTACCGGTGAAAACCTTCACAGGCACCATAAGGCGACGAAAGCTGAGAGAAAATCAAAAATGAGAGAGGCTTGAAAGTGAAAACCCTTCGGGAACTACAAGTTTAATAAAGGTGATGGAAATCACGAGACAGAAATCGTGAAAGGCAATTAACGACGGAGGATAGTCCATATGTGCATGTCATGACCAGTAGAGTTGGTATTCGCGTTTGATAAGTTTTTATAGTTATTTCTTGCTAGAGAGTCATTTTTTTTCCTTTGTCTTCTATTTTGTTTCTTTTTATCTTTCCCATTTTATCAAAAATTCACCATCAAAGTCTGTCTAGTTAGAACAAGTGAGGAATGGCTTCAAAACTTGCCACCAACTTTCCAATTATTATGCAAAGCAAGGAAGTGTCATTGATGGCAGAGAAGTATGGTGCAAAGAAGATTATTAAACTGGGGCAGAAAATTTTCTTTTCAATTTGAAAATTTTCTGGAAGTCGAGTCCCACTTGGGGAAAAGGGAAGAAAGAAAGCCTTAAGGGAAGCAATATTTAAACCAATGTCATCTCCAACAGTCTTCAGAAGAGTGAAACACCAATTTTGAGGAAATGAAAATCCACCAGCAGTGTTATCTTCAGCAAGTTCCGAGGTGGTCGAACAACACGTAGTGGTAAAGGAGGAAAGGAAATCTCATCTTCAACAAAATAACCCTCAGCAAGTTGAGAAACACAAAACGGGGACAGGATAAATGGAAAAACCCATCCCCAGCAAGAATATCATCTCCAGCAAATGAAATCATTCCTCAACAAGTTTTGGGAACCCCGAGCGAGGAAAAGGGGAAAAGGAAAAACCACCCCACAGGAGCGGCACAACCGCTCACTATATTTTGAACTAACAAATTTTCTTTGATTTGAAACAGGGAAAGAAAATGCTATTGATAGCAGAAAGTCATGTCACAAGGAAGAACACCAATACTGGGGCAGAAAATTTTCTGCCGTTGTTGAAATTTTCTCGGAGAAACGAGGAAGGCAATTCAAAATGACGTGTCTGGTTTGTCCACCTTCAAATAGGATGTTTCAGGTTTGTCCACCTTCAAACAGGACATCTCAGGTTTGTTCACTTTCATACATTGATATAATGGGAGTATTCGCCCTCGAATAGGATACAATGGGAGTTTTCGCCCTCGAATAGGATACAATGGGAGTATTCGCCCTTGAATAGGATACAATTGGAGTATTCGCCCTCGAATAGGATACAATGGGAGTATTCGCCCTCGAATAGGATACAATGGGAGTATTCGCCCTCGAATAGGATACAATGGGAGTATTCGCCCTCGAATAGGATACAATGGGAGTATTCGCCCTCGAATAGGATACAATGGGAGTATTCGCCCTCGAATAGGATACAATGGGAGTATTCGCCCTCGAGTAGGATACGATGGGAGTATTCACCCTCGAATAGGATACGATGGGAGTATTCGCCCTCGAATAGGATACGATGGGAGTATTCGCCCTCAAATAGAATACGATGGGAGTATTCGCCCTCGAATAGAATACAATGGGAATATCCGCCCTCGAATAGGATACGATGGGACTATCCGCCCTCGAATGGGATATTTTACGTTTGTTTTATTTTACATTGTCCTATGCATATTTTGTAAATTATTGCCAGAATGCATTTTAAATTCAAAAGTTGTTAATAAAAACAGGCCCCTACCTGTATAACAAGAGTCATGTCTTCAGTCCTTACATTGCAGGTCTTGAAACCAGTAATCCACCATAAAGCAGAGGGTTACAACAAGAGTTCCCATCGCAAATTCAAACGCATGAGTCAAAGGAAAGGAGAGAATGAAGAAAAATTTTCCCAGCATCATTATCCTCAGCAGGCAAGTAAACAATTCTAAAGATATCCCCAGCAGTCAGGAGGGAAAACAACACGACCCAGGAGGAAAGTAGTTCCAGAACAAGGTAATTTTGGAGAAAGGATGGTTTAAGAGGCGATGCAAGAAGAAGAAAGTAGTGTAGGAAGCAAAGGAAGACGATAGGGATGGGATGAAGTTCAAAGTTTGTTGTTGAAATCAGGGAGCCCGCCTGAAGAATGGAGTGGCGATTTAGTTTTGAAGTTGTAGTTAAAGTCAGGGAGCCCGCCTGAAGAATATAGTGGATTTGAAGTTATAGTTGAAGTCAGGGAGCCCGCCTGAAGAACGGAGTGGCGAGTTATTATTTTGAAGTTGTTGTTGAAATCAGGTGCCCGCGTGAAGAATGGAATGGCGATTTATGATTAGAGTTTGTCGATAAAGTCAGAAGCCCGCCGGAAAAGCAGAACGGCATCTCAATTTCTAAGATTTGATAAGGATAGTGAAGAATCGGAAAGTAACAGAGTGTAACGGAAATCCCCGGCATGAATCCAAGTTCATAATCGGAAGGAAGGCAACAAGGATCAGAAAGATAGATTCAGACTTCGAAGGAGAATAGTTCGAAGATCACAAGGAAGGGACCAATGGTCGGAGTTCGGCAATCAAGATAGGCCGAAATAACAATTGTCAGAAGAGAAGAAGCATGTGAAGAAACATCAGAGCCAGCAGAATGGCAATGAAAATGACAAGATCAAGCTGAAAAGATAGATAAGGATTTGCAATACTGTAACTTAGTCTAGCTTCTTATTTTTCGTTTAGCACGATGTAATAAGGAGATCAGTTAAGCAGTGGCATCAGCAGCAACAACAGTAACAGCAAGATCACAGCAGTCATGGTAGTCCCAGCTACCAAAACTTCCCGAACTACATTGACCTGATTCCCTTTTAGCCAGGGATATGTAGGAAACCTTTTGAAGCAAAGGTTCGGTCAAACTTTTCAAAAAAAAAATGCTTCACACGGAGTAATCAAATGGGCAAAAATCGCTCGTATCCGCTCACTTGTCTTTGCACGAAAACTCTCCATGTTTCCGCGCAAAGAGGGGCAGTTGTGAGCACGTGATTTTTGCCCTATATGAGAATTACTCCCAAAAATTCAAAATAAAATAATCTTTTCGTTGTGTGCTATTTTTAGATTTTTTCGTGGCATTTTTGGATAATTGTTTGTATTTGTCTAAGCGTGTTTGTTCGTTTAAATTAAGAGAAATATAAAAATATATTGTGTTTGCATTCTTAGGATTTAATTCACAATTAAAAGCAATCAAGTTTATTTGACAAAAATGGAAAATCACAAAAAGATATGTATTTTTTGCATTTTTTAAGCATTTAATGTCCAAATCGTGCAATTTTATTTTTATTAATGTTTAATTTTGTGTGATAATTATTATTTTGAGTTAATTAGTATTTCAAGATAATTTTTAGTTTTTATAAATTAATCTTAGTATTTTGGGCTTTATTAATTAGGAAGTTGAATAATGGAGAAGAACAAAATAGAAAAAACTGGATTGGGCCATCTTGCAAATTAAGTTACAAGCCCAATCCTAAGCACCCTTACCCAACCCAAAACCCCTTGGCCCAAGAAGAAAATTTCAGATTTTTTTAGCCAAAAAATGATCATAATCACATGACATAAAGTAGTGAGGAGCAAGGAAATCAAGGAAGAAAATAAGGAGAGGAAAACATGGATTAGTGGGTTTTCTTTAAATTTAAAAAATATTTTCTTTTTAATAAAAAATCTAAAATTTTTCGAAATTCTTGCACATAAATAGAAGAGAGGATTTATGAAAAAGGGGGTGGAAAAAAGAGGGGAAACAATAGGAAGAGAAGAAAAATACGGAAAAACAAAGAGATCAGTATACACTCGATATACACTCTGGATACAGAAATATACACAGACAAAATTTAATTTTTGAGAGTTTCTTTTGAGAATTGAAGAGAGTTCAAAGCTAGAGAGAGAAAGCAAAGAGAAATTTCGAAATATATTTTTCTTCTCTATTTTTACTGGTTTTTCTCCATATTGTTGGGATATTCTGGATTGAGGTGTTGAAGCTACTGCTGGTTGTTATTGTTGTTGTTGCTGTACTTTCACCGGCCTGTCGATTTTCCATCTTCCCCTTCTTTTCAATACCAGGTACACATTCTAAAAATTATGTGTTGATATAAGATCGAGTTGGAAGTTGAAATTTTGAAATGAAATAGAGAAGTTATTGATTAATATTTGTTGTTATTTTCCGTTTTATTAGTTTTGTCAAATTGTAGTTAGTTCTATATTTTGAAGAATAAATTTGTCATTTAGTCGGCTTGTGAGGGAACACCTTTTGTACTAATATAGAATAACATTTTAAGCATGTAATTAATTAGGACTTTTTCTTTTCTTTTAAAGATAAACTAAATAAAAAAAATGTAGTCACTTTAGGATTATCCTTTTAAATAAAAAATGTTACGAGCCTTGCTAAATAGAAAATAAAATCGCGGGGCCCCTCAATAAGAATGTTCACTTTTTCTTAAAAAATAATCAAACGCGGTAAATGATTTAAAATTGCATTATAGTATTGAATATATTTTAAAATCAAATATTTAGCCTTTCCAATAATTTAAGAGACCGTGCTAGAACCACGGGATCCGGGGGTGCCTAACACCTTCCCTCGGGTCAACAGAATTCCTTACTTAGAATTTCCGGTTCGCAGACTTCATTTGGAAAGTCGAAAATTTCCTCGATTTGGGATTTAAATAAATTGGTGACTTGGGACACCATAATTTATTCCAAGTGGTGACTCTGAAATAAATAAATAATCTCATTTCGAATATTGTCACTTAAATTGGAAAAACTCCCTTATGCATTATCCTTCGGTGTAAGCGCGCCGAAAGGAGGTGTGACATTGAGTACTTGATATAAAAGAAGATAAGTTTTTTAATCCATAAAGTTTAGTGATTAAAATTGTAATGACATCTACTTAGTCCAATTATCTCATTAAAATGACAACCCGGCCCTACAGGGAGGTAACTATTTTAGTGAGATTAATTTGAAGGAGATAGTAAATTTTTAAGTTGAAAATTATCTTATGCCCACAGGTACAGATAAAGTTTTATATATTTTGGTTTACTAGTCTAATAAAGTTAGTAATTTCTATGCATGGGTTGCAACCTCTGCCCACAGGAAGGTCTAGAATTTACTATGAATCGGTATTTTACGCGATTCACTTTTGATGGAATGTACTTCATAGCTTATGTATGTTTATCCTTGTTTTGTAGTCTTTACCGCTTTTCCTACCGCTATTTTTAATGAGAATGCTCGAATTCCAATGATTTCTGGTGACAATTATGCTGAATGGAAGGAGAAAGTCCTTCTCACTATAGGGTGCTCGGATCTGGACCTGGCACTTCGTGTGGATGAACCACCTATCCCCACGGAATTAAGTACGCCAGCTGCTAAGGCTAGTTATGAGTGGTGGGAGCGATCTAATCGCTTAAGTTTAATGCTCATTAAAGCTCATATAAGCCAAAGCATTAGGGGTTCTATCCCTAATAGCGATAAGGTCAAAGCTTACATGAAGGCAATTGATGAACAATTCGTAAGCTCTGACAAGGCATTGGCCAGCACCCTTATGAAGAGGCTCTCAAGTATGACTTTCGACAGAAGTCGTACAGTGCGTGAGCACATTATGGAGATGAGAGACATTGCTGCTAAACTCAAGTCCCTTGAGGTTGATATGTCTGAACCATTTCTTGTGCATTATATTCTCAACTCACTTCATGAACTTTTGACCATGTGTGTTCAAGAAGAAGAGGGGTTGAAGCATGAGACACCTGAAAGTGTTAATATGGTGACTCATTTTGTAGGATGATGTAACGACCCGGCCCGTCGTTACGGGAATTACCACCCCGTTACCTTACATTTTCATATGTTATGCTTTTAAAACAATATTAGAGTATATCGGGTGAGTTAGAGGTGATTTGGATTGAAAATGAAACAAATAGCATGTTTGAGGAAAGCTTGAATATGAAAAGTCAACCAAGAGTTGACTATTGAGTTAGAGTGCTCGGAATCGGATTCTAATGATTCGACTAGTTCCGGGGGATCATTTATGACTTAGGAGAACAATCGGAATTGAATTCGGAGGTCCGGTGTAGTTTTAAGCTTGAATCGGCGAATGTTGAATTTTGGCGAAAACCGGATGGTAGGTGATATTTTGATCCGGGGGTCGGAATGGAATTCCGACAATTTCTGTAGCTTCGTTATGTGATTTTGGACATGTCTGCAAATTTTCAGGTCATTCGGACATCGTTTGACCGGGTTTTGGATGGAATGTTAGTTTTGAAAGTTTTGAAGAAACTTAGGCTTGAATTCGTGGTTAATTGGTGATTTTGATGTTTAGTATGGTGTTTTTATGATTGGAACAAGTTCGTATCATGTGTTGGAGTATGTTGGTGGTTTTCGTTGGGGTCCCGGGGGTCTCGGGATGAATACGGGGGTCCAAACGGACCATTGTTGAAAGAAAAGAGAAAAATCTGGTTGCTGTCATAACCTCAGCAGACAATTGCTCTCCGCGATCGCGGGGATGGGGATGCGATCGCGTAGAGCTGGGAGATAAGGCATCGCGATCGCAGGGTAACAGTCGCGATCGCGTAGAGGTGAACGGGTGTTAATCGCGATCGCAGGCCAATATACGCGATCGCGTAGAAGAAGAAATGGGTCCAGGGAGAAATATGCTACGCGATCGCAGGAATGAAGGACGCGATCGCGTGAGGCAGGGGGACTGTGCATCGCGATCGCGTGAAGGAAGTCGCGATCGCGTGAGGCCGAGAAAATTGAGCATCGCGATCGCGTGAGGAAGATCGCGATCGCGTAGAAGAACCTGTTCTGGCAGTGAACTTAAGTCCAGAAACAGAGAGTTACGGGTTTACACCCCCAAAACTCAATTTCAAGCCCTAGAGAGAAGAAAACTCGAGGAAATCACCGAGAAGTCATCGGGTATCGTCGGAGGTAAGATTCTTGACTCAAAAACATCAATTTATGGTAGTATTAACATCAATCTTCATGAAATTGGGTTGAAATCTTGAAGAAATGTGGCCTAAGTATTAAAAACGGGATTTTTGGATTTGGAGGGTCATTTGAACTCCGATTTCGATAAATTTTATATGCACGGACTCGTGGCGAGATAAGGATCGCGTTGGTACTAATTTCGGAATTTTCCGAGCAGTGGGGCCCGGGGTCGGGTTTTACCAACTTAGTGTAATTTTGCGATTTTCATATAAATTGAAGTGGGTTATGATTCCTTGACCCGTAATTGATATAATTATTGTTATTTGACTAGATTCTACACACGAGGCAACGCAATTCAAAGGAAAAGGCATCGCGGACGATTCTACGACCGGCTAAAGGTGAGTAGTTTGTGTATATTGTAGCCTGAGGGTTAGAAACCCTGGCTTAGCACATTGTGACGCTAATAAGGCGTGGCTCGCACACCGTGGCAGGTGCGGGATTGATTGTGATTGGGGATTGAGACTTGGTCCATCCCGGAAAGTGAATAACATGTTGTTAGTGTTGGAAATACACCGTATTTGCTATATTTGTGGGCTGTAAGCCTTGTTTGGGGCCTTGTGCCGATCTGTAGCGTCCTTAGAGGACAATATTTATGTGATAGCTATAATCGCTTAAATCACTAATCTCAGTCCTGGAAATTGAAATCACACTTTTGAAATGCTAAGTCACCGGCTTTTGCAAAATTAATAAAGTTAAAGTATTTTTCATAAATTATGAATCGAGAACTGGAAATAAGGAAAATGAATTGTTTTGTGACTTAATTGCTTATTGTGGACTGAGTATGGGATCGGGCTGCACGCCGCAGTGGTTGATGTGAGGATCGGGCTGCACGCCGCAGCAGCATTGCGCTTGGGCTGTAGGAGCCCCTCCGGAGTCCGTACACACCCCCAGTGAGCGCCGTCGACGTTAAACTGGATCGGGCTACACGCCGTAGCAGTTATGTGCATTGCATTGCATTTGTATTTGTTGGATTACTTTGTGGTAGCTGTATGGAATTATTGTTGCTAGTTCGTAGGAGATTCGGACTGTAGTGTAGCTTCATTTTGTGGTATTTTGTGGATTTCTTACTGTCAGCTACATGTATATATTTGTTACTCACTGAGTACTTAGTACTCACCCCTACTCCCTGCACCTTTTGTGTGCAGACTCAGGTACACCGGAGCAGTAGACGGACATCTCCAGCGTTTACATTGTCACATCGAGTTGTTGAGGTAGCTGCCTACGTTCGCAGAGCCTAGCTTCTCCTCTCATTCCAGTTGTTCGTTTATATTTTGTATTCAGACTTGAGTACTTCTATATCGTACTCTCTATTTCCTGTTGGTTTTGCTAGAGGCTCTAGACTTGCGACTCCGGATCTTTGGGAGTGTCAGTACTTTCGTTCAGTATTAATATTATTGGAGTTCTTAAACTCATTTATTCTTTTTGGGCTGTCCATTTGGGGACCGGTATTGTGTTATAATTAAATCGTTTGTTTGGCTGGCCTAGCTTGATTGTTGGGCGCCATCACGACTGGATTTGGGTCGTGACAGGCAGAAGTGTTCCCATGAAGAAGAAAAGCACATTTGACAAAGATGCTTGTCGTTTTTGTAAGAAGAAGGGACACTAGAAGAAAGATTGCTTGAAATACAAGAAATGGCTTGAGAAGAAAGGTAATTTTACCTTTGTATGTTATGAATCTAATTTTACTGAAGTTTCTGATAATACATGGTGGATTGATTCTGGTGCTACAATTCACATTGCCAAAATCATGCAGGGCTTTCTAACTCAGAGGAAGCCGATAGGAAGTGAATAATATGTCTATTTTGGCAATAGGACGCGTTCACGTGTGGAAGGCGTGGGGACTTATAGGCTCATTTTAAAGGATGGTTTTCACTTAGATTTAGAAAATACTTTTTATGTTCCAGAATATTCTAGAAATTTAATTTCTCTTTCAAGACTATCGATTAGGGGATACGATTTGAATTTTCATTATCCTTCTGTGAAACTTTTGAAAGATAATAAAGTTATTTGTTTTGGAAATTTGAATGGAAATTTATATAAACTTGAGCTAGACCCCACATTTGAATGCAATGTTTTAACTTTGCATGATAAAGAAACTGGCACTAAGCGATGTATTATCAATGAGAACTCATCTAGTCTTTGGCACAAGAGATTGAGACACATATCTATTGATAGAGCCAAAAGGTTGGTTAATGATGGAGTACTAAAAACTCTTGATTTTACTGACTTTGGTACTTATGTGGACTGCATAAAGGGTAAGCAGACCAATAAATCAACTAAAGGTGCCAAAAGGAATTCTCAATTACTTGAGATCATACATACAGACATATGTGGACATTTTCCTACCCCTTTCTTGAATGGTGAGAGATATTTTATCTCGTTTATTGATGACTATTCAAGATATATGTATCTCTATTTTCTGTTTAATAAATCAGAAGCACTTGATGCTTTTAAAGTCTACAAAATAGAAGTAGAGAAACAAACCAGTGCTCAGATCAAAATTGTAAGATCTGATAGGGGTGGAGAATATTATGGTAGGTACATAGATAAGGGATAAGTTAAGGGTCCATTTGCTGAGTTCCTTGAAAGTGAAGGTATAATTGCTCAATATACCATGCCAGGAACAGCACAACAAAATGGTGTGGCGGAAAGAAGGAACCGGGCATTAATGGACATGGTAAGAAGCATGATTAACAGATCAAGTTTACCTTTATCCATGTGGAGTGAAGCCTTAAAAACCGCTGTGTATATTTTGAATAGGGTTCCATCCAAGGCTGTCCCCAAGACACCTTTTGAGTTATGGAAAGGATGGAAACCTAGTTTAAATCATTTACACGTTTGGGGATGTCCAACTGATTTAGGTTTTATTGTCCTTCTTATTCTCCTAAAATTGTTGAAGCTAGAAATGCTAAATTTCTTGAGGATCATGAAGAGAGTGGGAGTGGTTTGACTCAAAAGGTGGAATTGGAAGAGATAAGGGAACCACCCGTGGTACCTTTATATATTGGAAACTTGAATGTTTCTCAGAGAAATTCTCATGAATTATCTGAACAACAACAAGTTCAAGAGCCACCACCACTTGAGGAGCCACAACAAGATCAACCCACTTTACCTGAACCCGCTGAAGAAGTGTCAGAACGAGTGGGAGTGAGAAAATCCTCAAGAATTAGAAAATCAGCAATTTCTAGCGACTATATTGTGTATCTCCAAGAGTCTAATTTTGATATTGGACTAAAAGATGATCCATGCTCGTTTTCACAAGCCATGAGTTGTAACGACCCGGCCCGTCGTTACGGGAATTACCACCCCGTTACCTTGCATTTACATATATTATGCTTTTAAAACAGTATTAGAGTATATCGGGTGAGTTAAGAGTGATTTGGATTGAAAATGAAACAAATAGCATGTTTGAAGAAAGCTTGAATATGAAAAGTCAACCAAGAGTTGACTATTGAGTTAGAAGGCTCGGAATCGGATTCTGATGATTCGGATAGTTCCGGGAGGTAATTTGTGACTTAGGAGAACAATCGGAATTGAATTCGGAGGTCCGGTGTAGTTTTAAGCTTGAATTGGCGAATGTTGAATTTTGGCGATAACCGGATGGTAGGTGATATTTTGATCCGGGGGTCGGAATGGAATTTCGACAATTTCTGTAGCTCCGTTAGGTGATTTTGGATGTGCCTGCAAAACTTCGGGTCATTCGGACATCGTTTGGTCGGGTTTTTGATCGAATGTGTAAATCGGAAAGTTTTAAGAAATTTAGGCTTGAATCCGTGTGTAATTGGTGATTTTGATGTTTAGTATGGTGTTTTTATGGTTGGAATAAGTTCGTATCATGTTTTGGAGTATGTTGGTGGTTTTCGTTGGGGTCCCGGGAGTCTCGGGATGAATTCGGGGGTCCAAACGGACCATTGTTGAAAGAAAAGAGAAAAATCTGGTTGCTGTCATAACCTCAGCAGACAATTGCTCTCCGCGATCGCGGGGATGGGGATGCGATCGCGTAGAGCGGGGAGATAAGGCATCGCGATCGCAGGGTAAGAGTCGCGATCGCGTAGAATTGATCGGGTGTTGATCGCGATCGCGGGCCAATATACGCGATCGCGTAGAAGAAGAAATGGGTCCAGGAGAAATATGCTACGCGATCGCAGGAGTGAAGGATGCGATCGCGTGAGGCAGGGTGACTGTGCTTCACGATCGCGTGAAGGAAGTCGCGATCGCGTGAGGCCGTGAATTTGAGCATCGCGATCGCGTGAGGAAGATCGCGATCGCGTAGAAGAACCTGTTCTGGCAGTGAACTTAAGTCCAGAAACAGAGAGTTACGGGTTACACCCCCAAAACTCAATTTCAAGCCCTAGAGAGAAGATAACTCGAGGAAATCACTGAGAAGTCATCGGGTATCGTCGGAGGTAAGATTCTTGACTCAAAAACATCAATTTATGGTAGTATTAACATCAATCTTCATGAAATTGGGTTGAAATCTTGAAGAAATGTGGCCGAAGTTTTGAAAACGGGATTTTTGGATTTGGGAGGCCATTTGAACTCCGATTTCGATAAATTTTATATGCACGGACTCGTGGCGAGATAAGGATCGCGTTGGTGCTAATTTCGGAATTTTCCGAGCAGTGGGGCCCGGGGTCGGGTTTTACCAACTTAGTGAAATTATGCTAATTTCATGTAAATTGAAGTGGGTTATGATTATTTGACCCGTATTTGATGTAATTATTGTGGTTTGACTAGATTCCACGCACGAGGGAGCTAAATTCAAAGGAAAGGACATTGCGGAGTAGTCGTCGCGCCGTATTGAGGTGAGTAATAGATGTGGGTGATGACCAGCGGGTTCGAACCCCGGTATACCACTTTGTGACGCTGTATAGCGGCGAGACACGCACACTCTTGAGAGTGCGGGGTCGATCATGAACTGGAGACTACATATTAGTCCAACCCGTTGATATTGTATTATTGGCTATTCTAGAGCCGTCGAACCTCCTTCTCGGATGGTTGCATATATGTATATATATATTGTGATAATGGCCACTCTTGAGCCGAGGAACCCCCTTCTTGGGCGGTTGATTATACATGTGGGCCGTGAGCCAGCTATTGGATCCCGCGAGGATCGTTATCATTGTCTTATCATATAGACATGCTAGTTTACTACTAGTCCGCAGCTATTTTTGTTATTATGCTAATTCCAATCTCCGGAACTTGATATTACTGTTTTCCAACTGAAAAATGATAAAAGAGTTTTCAAAAACTACTTTTGAGCCTGCGAGGCCGTATCTGCATATTAGCTGACTAGTAGTGGATCGGGCTGCACGCCGCAGCAAGATATATGTTGGATCGGACCGCACGCCGCAGTGATATCTCTATGAGATGTGCTTGGGCTCTGTAGGAGCCCCTCCGGAGTCCGAACCCCCACAGTGAGCACGGGTACCCAAAATTGGAGTCGGGCTACACGCCGTAGCGGTCATATCATGCATTGCATTGCATTTAGCTACATCTCCTAGCCGTTATGCTATTTATTGGTATTTGTTAGAACAGGTACAGTGAAGATTGAATCTATGACAGAGGGTAGCCGATTATAGCTTTACATAGTGTTTTATTGCGGATTTCTTATCTGCATGCTGTCTTACCCTTATTTATTACCACCGAGTCCGGCGATACTCATTTTACTCCCCGCACCTTGTGTGCGGATCCAAGTACCTCTCCAGCAGTGATCCAGTGGCCGTGCGAGGCGACGTTTGTGGATATCCGAGGTAGCTTGCAGAGTCCGCAGGACCCGATATTCCTTTCTACTCTCTTTGATTTCGTATTGACATTTCTTTCCGCACTTGGTATTTTGTAAACCTTTATACATTCATGTTCAGTAGAGGCTCATGACTCTTGACCCTTCGGTCTATGGGAGTTAGTATATTTTGGGACTTGGTTTCCCCGTTGTTGGTATACGTATTACTATTGTTTCATATTTTGAAATGCGTAAATGGGTTAAAGAGAGCTTCTAGCTCCGTTGTTGATATTGATTGGTTAGGCTGGCTTAGCAATGCGTTGGGCGCCATCACGACCGGATTTGGGGTCGTGACAAGTTGGTATCAGAGCCTAGGTTTACTAGGCCTCGTGAGTCTTGAGCCGGTTAGTAGAGTCTTGTGGATCGGTACGGGGACGCCTGTACTTATCCTCGGGAGGCTGCGAACCTTTAGGAAAACTTCACTTTTCTTGAACTCTGTCGTGCGATCTTGTTGTTCCGAGAACTGAACTTCTATATTCTATTCTCTCGCAGATGGCGAGAACGCGAGCATCGGGACGAGGTGGACGACCTCCATTGCCACCTGTTAGAGGCCGTGGGCGCGGTCGTGCTAGAGTTAGAGGTAGGGCGGCTGAGGCAGTGCCAGCTGACCCGCCTGTTGTACCAGTTCAGGAGCAGCCCCCAGTGGTTGAAGCTCCGGCAGTCCCAGTTCAGGGCCAGACTATATCTATTGCTATTCCCGGTCTTCGGAAACTCTTGCCCGGATATTATCGGTGTGTTCCGGTTTGGCTCGAGTAGTTTCGGCTACCGCTACCGTAGCGACATCTCGGTCGGGGGTGGTCGGCGGACCCTGCAGCTCGCACACCGATCCGGTTGTTCGGGGACTTCGGACGCCAGCAGGCCGTCCCCGCTCGGTGGTTGCACCGGTTATTCCTCCACCTGCACCAGCTCCAGCTCCAGAGCATATGGTTGAGGTTATGCCCGAGGACGAGCAGCGTCGTCTTGAGAGATTTGGTAGACTTCGGCCACCCCATTTCGGTGGCGTTGAGGGCGAGGATGCCCGTGGTTTCTTGGATAAATGTCGGAAGATGTCGCGTACGGCTGGTATTCTTGAGTCCAGCGGAGTTTCATTTACTACATTTCAGTTCACTGGTCCCGCATTTGATTGGTGGGAGGAGTTTGAAAGGCGTAGGCCTGCTAGAGCAGCACCTCTCACATGGCAGCAGTTCTCTACTCTCTTCCTAGAGAAATATGTACCTCAGTCTCGTCGTGAGGAGCTACGTCGCCAGTTCGAGTGGTTGGTTCAGGGCGACATGTCTGTGCCCCAGTATGAGCTCAGATTCACACAGCTGGCTAGGCATGCCACATGGATGATCCCTAATGATAGGGAGAGGATCAGGAGGTTCATTGATGGCCTCAACTACTCTATCCGCATTCTTATGACCAGAGAGCGAGTTCTATCATCATCGTTTGAGCAGGTAGCTGATATGGCACGCTCCATTGAGGCGGATCGTCGCCGAGAGAGAGAGGAGCGGGAGGCCAAGAGGCCTCGTGGTTCCGGTAGTTTCAGTGGTGCTCCATCTAGAGGGCATTCCCAGCAGAGCAGAGGTCGCTCATCTAGACCTTCTCATTCAGGCCGCCCAGAGCAGAGCGGAGGTTCTTATGGTCGTGGTCGACAGGGATTTCAGCAGGGTCAGTCATCGCTTGGTGCCCTCCCAGCCCAGAGTGCAGCACCTACTTCTCCAGCACCCGGTGCATGTTATGAGTGTGGTGAATTTGGCCACATGAGGAGACATTGCCCTCGTCTACGTAGGGGCGGGACTCAGCAGAGGGATCAGCCCTCCTCTTCAGCACCATCTCAGTCTAGTAGAGGTGGAGGTCAGTCTTCTCGTGGTCGCCCCAGGGGCGAGGAGAGATCTGGCGGAGGCCAAGCACGGTTCTATGCACTTCCCGACGGGCGTGATGCGGTTGCCTCCGATGCTCGTGATTACGAGTATCATTTCTGTCTGTCGCGGAGATGCCTCTGTTCTATTTGATCCAGGGTCCACATATTCTTACGTGTCCTCTTATTTTGCACATCACTGGGTGCGACTCGTGGTAGTCTTGATTTACCCGTTCATGTATCCACCCCCGTGGGTGATACGATTGTTGTGGATCATGTCTATAGATCCCGCGTTATATCTATTGGGGGTCTGGAGACCCAGGCAGATTTGTTATCGTTGGGTATGGTGGACTTTGATGTTATATTGGGTATGGACCGGTTGTCTCCGTACCATGCTATATTGGACTGTCATGCTAAGACAGTTACGTTGGCCATTCCTGGTATTTCTCGGATTGAGTGGCGGGGTTCGACCGATTTCGTCCCTAGCCGTGTTATTTCGTTCTTAAAAGCTCGGAAGATGGTTGAAAAAGGGTGTTTATCGTACTTAGCTTTTGTGAGAGATGTGGGAGCTGAATCTCCTAGCATTGATTCTGTACCTGTTGTGAGGAGACTTTCCTGATGTGTTTCCCTCAGACCTGCCGGGCATGCCGCCGGACAAGGATATTGATTTTGGTATCGATTTGGTGCCGGGCACTCAGCCTATTTCTATTCCTCCGTATCGGATGGCACCAGCTGAGTTGAAGGAATTGAAGGAGCAGCTCCAGGAACTCCTAGATAAGGGGTTTATTCGGCCGAGTGTGTCGCCGTGGGGTGCACCGGTTCTGTTTGTTAAGAAGAAGGACGGATCTATGAGGATGTGTATTGACTATAGGCAGCTAAACAAAGTAACAGTGAAGAATAAGTATCCTCTTCCTCGTATTGATGACTTATTTGATCAGCTCCAGGGAGCTAGGGTATTCTCGAAGACTGATCTTCGATCAGGCTACCATCAGCTGAAGATTAGAGAGTCCGACATTATGAAGACCGCATTTAGGACCAGATATGGTCACTATGAGTTCCTTGTGATGTCTTTTGGGCTGACCAACGCCCCAGCAGCATTTATGCATCCGATGAACAGTGTATTCAGGCCGTATCTTGATTCATTTGTGATCGTATTCATTGATGACATTCTAGTCTACTCTCGTAGCCAGGAGGAGCATGCTCGGCACTTAAGTATTGTGTTGCAGAGGTTGAGAGAGGAGAAGCTGTATGCCAAGTTCTCCAAATGTGAGTTCTGGCTTGAGTCCGTGGCATTCTTAGGGCACGTGGTGTCCTGTGATGGTATTCGGGTAGATCCGAGGAAGGTCGAGGCAGTGCAGAGTTGGCCCAGACCGACCTCAGTTACTGAGATCCGTAGCTTTCTGGGATTGGCAGGGTATTATCGCCGATTTGTTCAGGGGTTCTCTTCTATTGCTTCACCCTTGACTAGATTGACTCGGAAGGGTGTTCCTTTCTTATGGTCCGAGGAGTGCGAGGAGAGCTTTCAGAAGCTCAAGACAGCACTGACCACAGCACCAGTCTTGATTCTACCGACAGCTTCAGGTTCTTATACTGTATATTGTGATGCCTCGGGAGTGGGCATTGGTTGTGTGTTGATGCAGGAGGGTAGAGTTATTGCATATGCTTCTCGTCAGCTAAAGCCCCACGAGAAGAACTACCCTGTTCACGATTTGGAGTTAGCCGCTATTGTTCATGCCTTGAAGATTTGGAGGCATTATCTATATGGTGTATCTTGTGATGTATATACGGACCACCGTAGCCTTCAGCATTTGTTTAAGCAGAAAGATCTAAATTTGAGGCAGCGGAGATGGCTTGAGTTGCTTAAAGACTATGATATTACTATCTTGTATCATCCCGGAAAAGCCAATGTAGTGGCTGATGCATTGAGCCGGAAGGCTATTAGTATGGGTAGTTTGGCGTATATTCCAGTTGGGGAGAGACCCCTAGCAGTTGATGTTCAGGCGTTAGCTAACCAGATGGTAAGGCTGGATATTTCTGAGCCCAGTCGGGTGATGGCTTATGTAGTAGCTCGTTCTTCTTTATATGATCGTATTCGAGAGCGCCAGTATGATGATCCACACTTACTTGTCCTTAAGGACGGAGTTCAGCATGATGATGCTAGGGATGTCACTATTGATAGTGATGGTGTGTTGCGGATGCAGGGCCGGATATGCGTGCCCAATATTGACGGCCTTCGTGAATTGATATTGGAGGAAGCCCATAGCTCGCGGTATTCTATTCATCCAGGAGCCGCGAAGATGTACCAGGATTTGAAGCAGCATTACTGGTGGAGAAAGATGAAGAAAGATATTGTGAGCCATGTGGCTCGGTGTCTAAACCGTCAGCAGGTCAAGTATGAGCATCAGAGACCTGGTGGTGTATTCCAGCGTATTGATATTTCGGAGTGGAAGTGGGAAAGAATAACTATGGACTTTGTTAGTGGACTCCCTCGGACAGCGAGGAAGTTTGATTCGGTTTGGGTGATTGTGGATAGGTTGACTAAGTCAGCTCACTTCATCCCAGTGTGTACTACCTATACCTCGGAGCGGCTGGCGGAGATATTCATCCGTGAGATAGTGAGGTTGCATGGAGTTCCTATTTCCATTATATCGGACAGAGGTACCCAGTTCACATCTCAGTTCTGGAGGACATTTCAGCGAGAGTTGGGGTCACAGGTAGAGTTGAGCACAGCATTTCATCCACAGACGGATGGGCAGTCTGAGCGTACTATTCAGATATTGGAGGACATGTTGCGTGCTTGTGTCATTGATTTTGGTGGTTCATGGGCTGATTATTTGCCTTTGGCGGAGTTTGCTTATAATAATAGCTATCGGTCCAGCATTCAGATGGCGCCGTATGAAGCTTTATATGGGAGGCGGTGTAGGTCTCCGGTTGGTTGGTTCGAGCCCGGCGAGGCTAGGTTGTTAGGGACAGAGTTAGTCCAAGATGCCTTAGATAAGGTGAAGGTGATTCAGGAGAGACTTCGCACAGCTCAGTCGCGTCAGAAGAGTTATGCAGACCGAAAGGTCCGAGATGTGTCTTATTCAGTAGGTGAGAAGGTGTTGCTGAAAGTTTCGCCTATGAAGGGTGTTATGAGGCTTGGAAAGAAAGGAAAGTTGAGCCCAAGGTTCATTGGACCTTTTGAGGTGCTTAGGAAAGTTGGGGAGGTGGCTTATATGCTTGCTTTGCCACCCAGTTTTGTCGGGAGTTCACCCGGTGTTCCATGTATCTATGCTCCGGAAGTATGTCGGAGACCCGTCTCATGTGTTGGACTTCGGCACGATACAGCTAGATGAGGATTTGACTTATGATGTGGAACCAGTAGCCATTTTGGGTCGACAGGTTCGTAAGCTGAGATCTAAGGATATAGCTTCGGTGAAAGTGCAGTGGAGAGGTCGTCTTGTGGAGGAAGCAACTTGGGAGACCGAGCAGGAAATGCGGAGCAGATATCCACACTTATTTGATGCTCCAGGTATGTTTCTTAACCCGCTCGCGGACGAGCGTTTGTTTAAGTTGGGGAGCATGTAACGACCCGGCCCGTCGTTACGGGAATTACCACCCCGTTACCTTGCATTTACATATATTATGCTTTTAAAACAGTATTAGAGTATATCGGGTGAGTTAGGAGTGATTTGGATTGAAAATGAAACAAATAGCATGTTTGAAGAAAGCTTGAATATGAAAAGTCAACCAAGAGTTGACTATTGAGTTAGAAGGCTCGGAATCGGATTCTGATGATTCGGATAGTTCCGGGAGGTAATTTGTGACTTAGGAGAACAATCGGAATTGAATTCGGAGGTCCGGTGTAGTTTTAAGCTTGAATTGGCGAATGTTGAATTTTGGCGATAACCGGATGGTAGGTGATATTTTGATCCGGGGGTCGGAATGGAATTTCGACAATTTCTGTAGCTCCGTTAGGTGATTTTGGATGTGCCTGCAAAACTTCAGGTCATTCGGACATCGTTTGGTCGGGTTTTTGATCGAATGTGTAAATCGGAAAGTTTTAAGAAATTTAGGCTTGAATCCGTGTGTAATTGGTGATTTTGATGTTTAGTATGGTGTTTTTATGGTTGGAATAAGTTCGTATCATGTTTTGGAGTATGTTGGTGGTTTTCGTTGGGGTCCCGGGAGTCTCGGGATGAATTCGGGGGTCCAAACGGACCATTGTTGAAAGAAAAGAGAAAAATCTGGTTGCTGTCATAACCTCAGCAGACAATTGCTCTCCGCGATCGCGGGGATGGGGATGCGATCGCGTAGAGCGGGGAGATAAGGCATCGCGATCGCAGGGGAAGAGTCGCGATCGCGTAGAATTGATCGGGTGTTGATCGCGATCGCAGGCCAATATACGCGATCGCGTAGAAGAAGAAATGGGTCCAGGAGAAATATGCTACGCGATCGCAGGAGTGAAGGATGCGATCGCGTGAGGCAGGGTGACTGTGCTTCGCGATCGCGTGAAGGAAGTCGCGATCGCGTGAGGCCGTGAATTTGAGCATCGCGATCGCGTGAGGAAGATCGCGATCGCGTAGAAGAACCTGTTCTGGCAGTGAACTTAAGTCCAGAAACAGAGAGTTACGGGTTACACCCCCAAAACTCAATTTCAAGCCCTAGAGAGAAGAAAACTCGAGGAAATCACCGAGAAGTCATCGGGTATCGTCGGAGGTAAGATTCTTGACTCAAAAACATCAATTTATGGTAGTATTAACATCAATCTTCATGAAATTGGGTTGAAATCTTGAAGAAATGTGGCCGAAGTTTTGAAAACGGGATTTTTGGATTTGGGAGGCCATTTGAACTCCGATTTCGATAAATTTTATATGCACGGACTCGTGGCGAGATAAGGATCGCGTTGGTGCTAATTTCGGAATTTTCCGAGCAGTAGGGCCCGGGGTCGGGTTTTACCAACTTAGTGTAATTATGCTAATTTCATGTAAATTGAAGTGGGTTATGATTATTTGACCCGTATTTGATGTAATTATTGTGGTTTGACTAGATTCCACGCACGAGGGAGCTAAATTCAAAGGAAAGGACATTGCGGAGTAGTCGTCGCGCCGTATTGAGGTGAGTAATAGATGTGGGTGATGACCAGCGGGTTCGAACCCCGGTATACCACTTTGTGACGCTGTATAGCGGCGAGACACGCACACTCTTGAGAGTGCGGGGTCGATCATGAACTGGAGACTACATATTAGTCCAACCCGTTGATATTGTATTATTGGCTATTCTAGAGCCGTCGAACCTCCTTCTCGGATGGTTGCATATATGTATATATATATTGTGATAATGGCCACTCTTGAGCCGAGGAACCCCCTTCTTGGGCGGTTGATTATACATGTGGGCCGTGAGCCGGTTATTGGATCCCGCGAGGATCGTTATCATTGTCTTATCACATAGACATGCTAGTTTACTACTAGTCCGCAGCTATTTTTGTTATTATGCTAATTCCAATCTCTGGAACTTGGTATTACTGTTTTCTAACTGAAAAATGATAAAAGAGTTTTCAAAAACTACTTTTGAGCCTGCGAGGCTGTATCTGCATATTAGCTGACTAGTAGTGGATCGGGCTGCACGCCGCAGCGAGATATATGTTGGATCGGACTGCACGCCGCAGTGATATCTCTATGAGATGTGCTTGGGCTGTAGGAGCCCCTCCGGAGTCCGAACCCCCACAGTGAGCACGGGTACCCAAAATTGGAGTCGGGCTACACGCCGTAGCGGTCATATCATGCATTGCATTGCATTTAGCTACATCTGCTAGCTCTTATGCTATTTATTGGTATTTGTTGGTACAGGTACAGTGAAGATTGATTCTATGACAGGGTAGCTGATTATAGCTTTACATAGTGTTTTATTGCGGATTTCTTATCTGCGCTGTCTTACCCTTATTTATTACCACTGAGTCTGGCAGTACTCATTTTACTCCCTGCACCTTGTGTGCAGATCCAGGTACCTCTCAGCAGTGATCCAGTAGCTGTGCGAGGCGACGTTTGTGGATATCCGAGGTAGCTGCAGAGTCCGCAGGACCCGATATTCCTTTCTACTGTCTTTTGATTCTGTATTGACATTTCTTTCCGCACTTGGTATTTTGTAAACCTTTATACATTCATGTTCAGTAGAGGCTCATGACTCTTGACCCTTCGGTCTATGGGAGTTAGTATATTTTGGGACTTGGTTTCCCCGTTGTTGGTATACGTATTACTATTGTTTCATATTTTGAAATGCGTAAATGGGTTAAAGAGAGCTTCTAGCTCCGTTGTTGATATTGATTGGTTAGGCTGGCTTAGCAATGCGTCTGGGCGCCATCACGACCGGATTTGGGGTCGTGACATGAGTGGAGAAAACTCCACATTTTGGTATGATGCCATGAAAGAAGAGTTAGAATCTATGGCTAAGAATAAAGTCTGGGATCTCGTCGAATTACCAAAGGGATCCTCTACCATAGGTTCCAAGTGGGTCTTTAAAACTAAAAAAGATTCATCGGGTAATATCGAACGATATAAAGCCAGACTTGTAGCCAAGGGTTTTACTCAAAGGGAAGGCATTGATTACCATGAGACCTTCTCTCCGGTATCAAAGAAGGATTCATTGAGAATAATCATGGCATTAGTAGCTCATTTTGATTTAGATTTTACATCAAATGGATGTGAAAACAACTTTTCTGAATGGAGATCTTGAAGATGAGGTATACATGAGTCAACCTGAAGGATTTTGTGATAAGGATAAAAGTCACCTTGTTTGCAAGTTAAATAAATCCATTTATGGGCTAAAACAGGCTTCTCGCCAATGGTATATTAAATTCCACAATGTTGTTTCTTCATTTGGATTTACGGAAAACATCATTGATCAATGTATATACCTTAAGATAAGTGGGAGAAAATATATTTTTCTGGTCCTATATGTGGATGATATTTTGCTTGCAAGTAGTGGCTTGGGATTGTTTCACGAGACTAAACAGTTCCTTATCCAGAATTTTGAGATGAAGGATATGGGTGAAGCCTCCTATGTCATTGGCATAGAGATTCACAGAGACAGATCCCAAAGATTACTTGGACTATCTCAGAAGGCCTACATTGAAAGAATTCTGGAAAGATTCGGGATGAAGAACTGTTCACCTATAGCAGCACCCATAATTAAAGGTGACAAATTATCATTGAATCAATGTCCACAAAATGCATTGGAAAAGGACCAAATGAAATACATTCCTTATGCTTCACTTGTTGGAAGCCGTATGTATGCACAGGTCTACACTAGACCTGATGTTTCTTTTGCGATAGGAATGCTTGGCAGATATCAAAGTAACCCTGGTCTTGACCATTGGAAAGCTGGTAAAAGGGTCTTGAGATATTTGCAAGGAACCAAGGATTTTAAGCTCACATACAAATACTCTGACTCATTGAAGGTGATTGGATATTCAGACTCTGATTTGGGTGGATGTAAAGACACTCGTAAATCTACTTCGGGATACATTTTTCTCCTTGCTGGAGGTGCTGTATCTTGGAGAAGTGTCAAGCAGACCATTGTTGCAACATCCACAATGGAAGCTGAATTTATAGCATGCTATGAAGCTACATCACAGGCGTTATGGTTGAAGAATTTTATTTCCGGCCTTAGGATTGTCGATTCCATTTCAAGGCCATTGAGAATCTTTTGTGACAATTCAGTTGCAGTTTTCTTTTCTAAGAATAATAAAAGTGGCAGCCGAAGCAAGCACATCGACATAAAGTACTTGATGGTTAGAGACTATGTGAAGAAGCAAGATGTGAATTTTGAGCATATTAGTACTACTTTGATGATTGCCGATCCTATGACTAAAGGTCTGCCGGCTAATATTTTCAAGGATCATGAAACCCATATGGGGCTTAGTAGCTCAATTTGGTCTTGCTTTGCTCTCTAACAGTTTGTCTAGACATTATGTTTATTTTGATATACATGACAGTGCACACTTTTGGTTTTTCATGTATTATTTGTGATCATTGGATCTATAAAGTTGGACTCCGAATGACTTATATTAAGCTCATTCATAAAGTTGTTAGACACTTTATTAGAATATATTGTGCATTGTAATACATGGAAGGAAGTGTTTGTTTAAAAGCATGACCGCCATGATTCGTGTAATAATATATTCTAGTTAAAGTGATTGTCGCATAACTTTTAGTTGAGTGATAAAGTTTGTGGCCATATTATATGTTTATCACTCATAAAGGATTATCTGATTTTAAATATGAGGGCCAAGTGGGAGAATGTAAGAAAATTACCGTATTTTCTAGAATTTCTAGTGTGACCCACATATATGGTAATAAATTATTTACCTTCTATCCCAAAGGAAATAATATATCAGATAATATTCTGTGGTTATGCATATATGGTAGTTTCTTTGATGGAAAGAAATTACCATATATTAGTAGTCCATAGGGTAATTATAATTTATGGAGAAGTCCCTAGGGCTAAAATATTTGCCTAAGAGTTCCTAGCCTACCTATAAATACGCCTGTGACTCCATCAGTCTGGCATCCAACGATAGGCTTAGGCTAGAAGGCTCTGGGTTTTATCATAAAGTTTTGCGAGGCGATTCCACAACACTTGAACAATCATGGCTGAAGGTACGTTTCCCGTTTAATTTCCGCTGCGTTGGCTCTGTGTTTGTATTTAAACTTCAACATACTTTGTTTTACCTAATTATTCTTAAGCAATAAAGAGTAAAAAAGAAAAGAAAAGGGTGTGGGAATCTTGCATGAAAGAGAAGAAAATAAGATTTTTCTGTTTCAATCTGAGCATTCCAGTAGGAGGATGGATCAGGAAAATAAACAGAAGCGAAGAAACACCAAAATAGTCTATGTAATCAGAGTACAGAAAAAAGTAAGTGCCTTAAAATCTGTGCGAAACTGGACTTGTTGTGAAATAAAAGAGAGTACTCTTCAGTCTTCACGGACTATAATAAGTAGTCACGGATTGGATATTAAAGTTTGCAATGAATAAAATGAACAAACCTCCAATATTTCCATTTCAGTATTTTACAGCTAATCACTTTGGAATTCCTACCAGCAACGTGTTGCTCTCTCAGTTCCATTTCAAGTAAATACCTCATTCACGGGTTGCACATACCATGCATCTATAAAAACTATAGTGTATATCAAAAACCATCAACATAAGAAAATAATGCAACTATCCTTTTTAGAACCCTAAATTTAAAGTCATGGGTTCAAAGATTTCAGCAATCTTCTTCATTTCTATGATTTTCATGTCAATATGTTTATCACCAGCTTATGCAACTTCTGGACAATGCCCATGTACTCCTCCTTATCCACCTTACCAACGCCCTAGTCCACCTGGCACTACTCCACGTCATCCACATCCACCTAAATCTCCACGTCACCCTCATCCACCTAAGTCCCCTGGTGGGCCCCACCCTCCATCAACTCCACCGTGGACTCCGCGGCCGCATCCACCAACGACCAAACCACCACCCCATCACGGCGGGCCACCTCCTAGGGTTTTGCCGCCTATTGTTAGACCACCGCCAGTTGTAACACCTCCGATCACAAGGCCACCTGGCATTTCACCTCCAGTCACTAGACCACCTGGCGTTTTACCACCTATTGTCAATCCTCCTGTTGTAACACCTCCAGTCACTAGGCCACCTGGCATTCTTCCACCTATAATAAATCCTCCAGTCACTAGGCCACCTGGCATTCTGCCACCTATAATAAATCCACCAGGTATTCTACCACCAATAACAACTCCTCCTGGAGGAATCCCACCACCTTCTGCTGGATATCCACCTTACGCACCTCCTGGTGGTGGCGGTGGTGGTGGTGCGCCCGGTCGCGGAGGAGGGGGAGGCGGCGGTATACCAGGTATTACTCCAGCACCGCCTGCCACGTGTCCTATAGATGCATTAAAACTAGGGCTTTGTCTTGATGTTCTTGGAGGATTAGTGCATATTGGGATAGGAAATCCAGTGGAACATATATGCTGCCCAGTGTTACAAGGATTGCTAGAGCTAGAAGCTGCAATTTGTCTATGCACAACAATAAGACTTAAACTTCTTAATCTTAATATTTTCCTCCCACTAGCACTTTCAGTTCTTGCAACTTGTGGTTTAACTCCTCCTCCTGGTTTTATATGTCCTCCTCTTGTCTGAACTAAGGTTTTTTATGTTGGTCCTTTTGTTGTCCCATCCATTGTGCACCCTAAGAGATAATATGCAAATAATTAGTTCCTTAGTTTTTTTTTTTCGAGGTGTCACACGTTAACTATCCTAAGAGTTTGTGTCTTTGTTATGTTTTTTGTATTTCGCTCCCACAAATTGGATTCTGAAAGTGTGTAAATTCAGTAATAATGTACTGGCGTGGGTTTCATGTTCATTTGCATGGAGTTACGTTCTTTTATTCTTCTGCATCTTTAATTATAGTATATCTTTATTGGCTCAATAACATAAGGGAGATGCTAAACGACCAAATTGGTGTGACCCAACTTTGGCCACACCAGTAAAAAGACATAAATGACCCTCTAATTAATTACCCTACATTTTTCCCTCTAAAACACAAAATTAAATTCAAAGTCTTAATGTATGTGAAAATTAAATACTGGGAGATGAAGAGTCTTGTGTATTATATTTGTATTTTTATTGTATTTATGTGTATTTTATGTTTATACAAACTATACAATTTAGTGTGTATATAATTTATTGTATTTTCTTCCTTTCTTAAAAATAAATACGGTATTTGATTTATTATACTTCCTTCATATCAAATCAAGTTAAGTGGACACTTTACCTTATTTAAAAAATAGATTCAAACCAAGAAAATTCGGTGGTGCAAGAAAATATTAATTCATATCTACTTATTATTTATATTTCATAATTAAATTACTAATTATACTACAACAAATTTGATTATTGGTGATAAATTATTTTGTCACCTAAAATTTATATTTCGTCAAAAAAGGTTTATTGTGACGATTTTCTTTTTGTCAAACTTTCGTCTCTAAAACATCGTCACTAATAGTTTGTAAAGATAACTTTGTATTTCGTCTAAATAAATTATATTAACTACAAATTCTTTTTTTGTCTCCAAATATGTGATATTTATGACGAACTTGTTTTTCATAAAAAGTGTAAAAAATTTGTAGTTAAAAATATTGCATTGTTGCTAAAAAGGTCTTTAATAGTGACGAATCTAATTTGTCATTAATTATAATTTTAATTAGTGACAGTGTTGATTGTCTTTAAAATTATGCATAATTTATAGTTAAAGGAATGTGGTTTTGTCACTAAATGGTTATGCTTTATGTACAAAATAAAATTTTCGTCTCTAAATAGATAAATTAGCGACAAATCTGTTTGTCGAAGAAGGCGGCAATTTCATAGTTGAAACTACTTTTGTGTCTAGACAAATGATACTATTAGTGATAAGACTAATTTGTCACGATATGTTGTCTTAATTAGTGATAATTTTAATTGTCATCCAATATTAAGTTAATTTGTAGTTAAAATATATTTATATTATTATTATGAAGGCAATTTCTAGACAAACTATTTTGTCACTAAATGTTAGTATCAATTTTTGATGATGTAGATTAAAAAATATATTTTGTGACGAAAATACAATTGTCCTAAACAATATAAATATTTAAAGACAAAATAAAATTATGACAAATCGCATATATAGTTAATTCTCACAAAATTAAAAGAGAAACGTAATTTAAATATTTATACAAAATCAGATACTAATACATATGTAATTATTCTAAGAAAATGTATAAGTACAAACTCATTGGGAAAATAAAGTGAAATACTAAAAATATAAAAAATTTAATTGAAATGTGGGAACTATGGTAAACTAAAAAAGACAAACATGATGCTTCCTCATATGGGCGTCCCTTATCTATAAACTTCTCAGACACTTTTTACACCTTCATATACCTGTATATACAGGAAAAAAAAAGTTAATAAATATATTTTAATTTTATGATTTAAAAGATATATCTTCAAACAGAAACTAACATTAATTAGTGAAGCAATAATGATAAAACGAGAAATAGATAGTAACTTCTATGCAAAATTATTAACTATATGATACTACACGGAAAAAAATGAAGGATAAAAAAGAAAGATTAAAAATAAAAAATCTTCCATCAATAGAAATTTACCTCCTCATCAAAATAATATCAAGAATTCCTTTTTAAGCCTTGAATCAAGGCCCTCAATTATAGCAAAAGATGATTTTCATAGAAAAAACTTGTGGAGTTACTCCTTGTGCTATTCAACACCCGCATAGAAAGTTAGAAACTACCCAATTTCAGGAATTTTGGTGTTGATTCTAGCATAAAATCATGTTTTTGATTCAGAAAACTTACCTCCAGCGATTACCCATTGATTTCTCTCTTAAAAATCGCCTCAGAAGCTTCTTCCCGTTCCAAAATTGGAAGAAAACTCGATCTGCTCATTATAGATATACTTTTCACGCGTTTTATCGCTCCCAATAGATTCCTTATGAAATTCTAATGAATTTAGGCTTTTGAATCACTCAATTTGACCTTATAATGAAGGAGATATGTAGGTTTTAAGATTTGCAAATAGTGCATGTTTTTAATACGCCGTCAGGGGCAGTTTCATCATTAACCTGAAAATCTGAGCAACTTTAGTAAAATGACCATAAAATCCTCATACGATGTCCAAATTCGATGATTCTTTTTGCTACGGGTCCGTAATTACGATACGGATCTAATGCTTCATTCAAAACAGTAATCGGAGTTCATGTGTTCAATATGATATCATTTATACTTGAAGAAACAATGTCGACGCATAAGAAAAACGAGCATAACGCAACTCAAACCTATCTGAAACTCACCCGAGCTCCTCAGGACTGCATACGAACATACTAACATGCCATATATGATCATGAAAACTTAGTTTCATTCTCAAAACACCAAAACTAACATCAAAACACCAAATTTACATCGGATTCAAGCCATGTTCTTCTAAAACTTCTGAAACTTGCATTTGATCTAAAACTCGACCTAAACACCTCCGAATGATCTAAAATTTTGTACGCATATCCCAGATCACCTAACGGAGCTACTGCAACTATCAGAATTCCATTCCGACTCCCGGATCAAAATCTCACTTACCGTTCGGATTTCATCAAAATTCGACCTTAGCCAATTCAAGCCTAAAACTTCACCGGACCTCCGAATTCGATTCCGATTGCTCTCCTAAGCCATTAATGATCCTCCAAAATTAGTCGAATCATCAAAATTCAATTCCGAGCTGCCAAATTCATCGGTCAACATTCGGTTGACTTTTCCAACCTATTCTTCTCAAAAAGGGATTTATGGCCTTATTTCTATCTAAATTCCCTCCGATTTGCTTCTAACTTTCCAAACACATATAAGTTAGCATATTGAAGTATTAAATGGAGAAAATGGGGCGATAACTCCCGTAACGACGGGCTGGGTCGTTACAGTATATGAATTATTTTAATATTTTTAAATTATTTTTATTCCGACAAAATGTGAGCACATTGAAAACTATTATGTGTATGATTGGTATTATGTATGCACTTGATCAAGCTTAAATATGCAAATAATTTTAGATATTAATTTTAAAGTCCCAAAAATTTATATACTCCCTTCAGTCCACTTTAACATAATTTTTTAGTTATTTTCACACATATTAATAAACTAGCTTTAGTGTGTCTGTGTTGCATATGTGCATCGCATCAACTAATATAAAATGTATATAAGAATATATTGTTGAAAAATAGCAATTGACATTAAACTAATTATAATATCTGTTACACTTATTAAAGTCTAAAAGCATTTATGAAGTTCATAAAAGTTGGTCAAATAATAAAAACATAATTATAAAATAAAATTTGAAATTGGAGTACTAAAGTGTGATTTTATTTACTTAGTTGAAATAATAAAAAAATAATAAGTATTTAATTAATTTATACTCTTAAATATTGGGAATATAATTATATGACTATTTTATTTAATGCGAAATTAATTTTAGAAGAGTAAAAAAAATGAACAATTTTTGGATAAAAAATTTCGTGCTCTTAAATAATAATAAAATAAATATAAAGAGTTACACATCAAAGTCCTACAAACTAGGAAGGATTATGGATTCTAATACAACTACAAGGATTCATGTTATTAACGAAGAAAGAACTCCCAAGTTAAAAGAAATAGTACACGTTCAGAATCCTGAAGGACTGTGGATTCATATTAGATACTTGTAGGATTCAACCACATCGTTATGTCTCTTTAAGTAACCAAAAAGAATGTTTTTCCAAATGTATGAAATATAAGTTTTGTTACATAATTTAATCAAGCAAAAGGATTTATAAAAGGTAAAAGCTTAATGAATTTTAAAATCATAAATATTAAGAATCTTTAAATAGTTCAAATACGAAAAAATTTAATAAGTAAAATTTTAATTGATTTTAAGATCCTAAATATAAGGAAAGTAAAATTACGTTTTGATGTTAAGGTATAAATATTAGGAAAGTAATTAAATTATGATTTTGTCCATTGTAAAACTATTTCTAAAGGGTAGAAAAGATGAACAACATTTTGCTAAAAGGCTTTGTGATTTTAATACAGTACTAACTTTAGGATACGTGCGTTGTGCGTGTACCTTATATGTATGCGTATAACTTTTTAAAAATATAATAAATAATATTAAATAATACATTTGAGTTATCAAAATAAAATTTAAAATATTAGTGGAACGACACGATCGATCGTTTTGAGCTCTAGCGCGTCGTTCAGCCGTCTGAGGCCATGAGCAGCTTCATTTCAGATACTATGATGTCACGACCCAAATCCGGTCGTGATGGCGCCCAACAATCAAGCTAGGCCAGCCAGACCAACAATTTAATTATCACAAAATACCCGTCCCCAAATGGACAACACAAGAAGAATATATGAGTTTAAGAACTCCAATAATAATAATACTGAACAAAATACTGACACTCCCAAAGATCTGGAGTCACAAGTCTAGAGCCTCTAACAAAACCCAATAGGAAATAGAGAGTACGATATAGAAGTACTCAAGTCCGAATACAAAATACAAAATAACAACTGGAAATGAGAGGAGAAGCTAGGTTCTGCGAACGTAGGCAGCTACCTCAGCAACCCGATATGACACTTCAACCGCTGGAATTGCCTGTCTACTGCTCCTGAGTACTTGAGTCTGCACACAAAAGGTGCAGGGAGTAGGGGTGAGTACTAAGTACTCAGTGAGTAACAAATATATATATAGGTAGCTGACAGTAAGAAATCCACAAATTACCACATAATGAAGCTAAACTACAGTTCGAATCTCCTACGAACTAGCATCAACAATACAATACAACTACCACAGAGTAGTTCAACAAATACAGATGTAATGCAATGCACATAACCGCTACGGCGTGTAGCCCGATCCAATTTAACGTCGGCGGCGCTCCTGGGGGTGTGTACAGACTCTGGAGGGGCTCCTACAGCCCAAGTGCAATACTGCTGCGGCGTGCAGCCCGATCCCATGCTCAGTCCACAATAAGCAATTAAGTCACAAAACAGTTCATTTTTCTTAATTCCAGCTTTCAATTCATAATTTATGAAAATTACTTAAACTTTATTTAAATTAGCAAAAGCCGGTGACTTAGCATTTCAAAAGTATGATTTAAATTTCCAGGACGGAGATCAGTAATTTAAGCAATTATAGCTATCACATAAATATTGTCCTCTAAGGACACTACAGGTCGGCACAAGGCCCCAAACAAGGCTTACAGCCCACAAATATATCAAATACAGTGTATTTCCAACACTAACAACATATTATTTACATTCCGGGATGGACCAAGTCTCAATCCCTAGTCACAATCAATCCCGCACCTGCCACGGTGTGCGAGCCACGCCCTACTAGCGTCACAATATGCTAATCCGGGGTTTCGAACCCTCAGGATACCATATACACAAACTACTCACCTCTAGCCGGTCGTAGACTCGTCCGCGATGCCTTTTCCTTTGAATTTCGCTGCCTCATGTGTAGAATCTAGTCAAATAACAACAATTAAATCAAATACGGGTCAAAGAAGCATAACCCACTTCAATTTACATGAAATTCGCATAAATACACCAAGTTGGTAAAACCCGACTTTCGGTACGCTTCTCGAAAAATTACGAAAGTCACATATTCAGAACCCTCATCTCAATACGTGTCTAAGCATATCAATTTTACCAAATTCGGACTCCATTTGCTCATTCAAAACCTTGATTTTCTAAAGTTCAAGCCTAGGGTTAAATCTTCCATGAATCACCCCAAATTCTTCCATTTTCATGATATAATTGCATAATAATACCAATACTAATCATAGTTTAAGTCCATAGTTGCTTACCCGATGATTTCCCTTGAATTTCTCTTCAAAATCGCCCAAATCGCCTCTAAAGCCGAGACCCAAATGTGTGAAATGTTTCTGAAATTTTCTAACCT